>JAQGDG010000469.1:0-138360 GCA_029844215.1 Przewalskia tangutica | reverse complement strand
CATGAAACTACTACCTCGAGGAAAACCGTGCAAGAGATAAGCCTCGGAGCAAATGGAGCTTTCTCCCAGCTGACGAGATCTGAAGCGAGGATCGCGACACAGGTACCTAAAACTGCGGGCATGAGCGGCCGAAGAAATTGAATACAGTTAATATGGAGCGGAAATAGATGCAACAATTAAAACATATCGGTATAAAAGCATAGCGGTAGCGTAAAAGTAAATCGTGAGCCTATCGTATCGTTTACCACCGTGAACTTAATCGTACCTTATTATCTTTCTATTTCTCGATAAAGGTTATAGTCACTTCGCGTACTTTGAGAAAATCATCAAGTTAGCTACCGTATAACCTCTTACCTTACCTGACTGGTCGGCCGCTACGGAGAGGACACTATCTTGCCGGCCCGACACGGGGCGATAAAATCACGTAGTGCGCACAAGGTATCTTGTCAGGCCCGTCTGCGGGGCGTGATCTTTGTCACATGAATGCGCGTGGGTATCTTGCGACCCGTCTACGGGTCGATAATGTCATATAGTGCGCGTAAGGTATCTTGCGACCCGTCACGGGTCGATAATGTCATATAGTGCGCGTAAGGTATCTTGCGGCCCGTCTAGGTCGATAATGTCGTATAGTGCGCGTAAAGGTATCTTTGCCGACCCGTCTACGGGTCGATAATGTCATATAGTGCGCGTAAAAGGTATCTTGCGGCCCGTCTACGGGTCGATAATGTCATATAGTCGCCCGTAAGGTATCTTGCCGGCCCGTCTACGGGTCGATAATGTCATATAGTGCGCGTGGGTATCTTTGCGGCCCGTCGGGTCGATAATGTCATATAGTGCGCGTAAGGTATCTTTGCGGCCCGTCTGCGGGTCGATAATGTCATATAGTGCGCGTAAATGTATCGCCTGTCACGACCGTTAGGGGCGTGGCCAGTGATGCGCACGGCAGCCAGTCGTACATCGTGAGAAAAACCCGGAATATAAAACAACGAAGATATGAAGCGGTATAAATAAGACACGGTTTACGGAAAAAGTTGCCTTTCGGCATAATGTATATAAATAACCCAAAATGAGCGATTCGTCGACCTTACAGTCACAGGACCTCAGAGTTTAAAACAACAATGGCGGGGCGGGGCCGCCGTACCCTGAATACAAATATCTACAACGGCGAGGACCCGTACGAAATGCTAAGCTTAGGAGAAAGCGGAGCTTTCCCAGCGAAGCGGTGATCAAACGAGGATCAGCGGTAGGAGTACGCTACTGCGGCGTGAGCGCCCGAAGAGTCGATCTGACCAGTACAGTATGTGGCGAAATTGCGTAAATGAAATCATAGTAGTCTATATAAGGCGAGACGTGTATGATAAGCCAAAACTACGATTCCTGATAAATAAGCGATCGTATCGAGTCGAGGACTCGTGCCGAAAGTCATCCGCAATAGAAGCCGTGCGGGGTAAATGCGAAGGCATGGCCTACTAAAACCCAGATGCAACAAGGTCATAAAGCGTATCATGAGATCTGTCTAGGCCGTCACGTGATCAGGCGGCCCTTTCGCGCGATATCTAATGTCGCGCGTCTAGTCACAGGAACTTCCCGCGACTCGCATAGGCCAAGCAGATAGGCGCGTGAGGTATAACCCGCGTCGGTAGCTACTCCCCGGCGTCTGAACTCGTCGTCGCGTAGCTCTGAGAACGCGTGACCACGAGGGCGCGTACTAACACGGAACTCCCTTGATTCGCGCCATCTGAGACCGCGTAGGTATTCTCGAATCATAGGTCGATCGACGCTTTGATCTACCAGCGTCGGAGGCGACAACCGGAGTTATGAATGATATAATATCAACATAGCGCTTATTGCTAAACAACGTAAGCCTGACAAGGAAAAACCCGCTTTACCTGAATATCACAAGATGCTAACTGCGTAGCATCTGCGTGTTTTACTTATCAAGTCGACAAGAAAATATTACAAGACTATCACAAATCAATACAATCGAGTTATTCCACAAGGTACTTTACATTATGTTAACAAGTTGGGTTGTTAGCCCAAAGTACTTCATGTATTACTCTTTTAAAAGATCAGTTTCTTTTACAAAAGTCAAATGATACGTAGTATAAAAATAGAGTAATTATCTTTTGAAGTACATTAAAACACTTCTCCTTGTAAAATCAAGTAACAACGTTCTTTTCCTAACGTTCAAGTTTGCCTAATTTCAATTACTCGAGTTTCTCATTTTTGAAAGGGTTTGTAGTTCGTAGTTTTAATCCTTTAAAACAATTTGGGAAACATATACCTTATGTGTGAGTAGTTTATTATTGTTCATAACAATCTTATTACTGACCGTGATCTAGGAAATGTAATATCATTTGTCTCGTCTTAGATCTATCACGGATGGAAGTTTCTCTTGGTTTAAATACATTATTAGTCAAAACATTTTCCCTTTATTAAGCTATTTGTGGTTTGTTCGACATTAGTTCGATTTAGAAATCGGTAAAACATTATTCCTTTTTATCACTCTTAAGTCGTTATACCTAACTTCCCGTAAAGCTAGTATGACTCTTAAGCTTTTTAAAACCAAGTGTTACTCTTAACTTTCCAAAAGGGTTTCTTAATTCTTTTGAACCACGATTCTTATTATTGAGGCTTAAGTCAGAAGACATTGCAAGTAATTATTATTCGGGCTTAAGTCGAAGACATTGCGTAATTATTATTCGGGCTTAAGTCAGAAGATATTCGTAATTATTATTGGGGCTTAAGTGCGAAGACATTCTGCGTAATTATTATTCGGTTAACCTGCGTCTGCAGTACTATACGTATTCTTAAAATATCGTACCGAGAGGATAGGAAGAATCACATACATACCGTGAAACCCTTGCCAAGTTGAATATGTCGCCTTGAGTATCGACCTATATCGATCAAATATGTCTATCAGCGTCTAGGTATCTTGTATAAAGCTCTAAGCAGAGGGTTCGCTATTACATGGACATTTGGGCGACTTCCTACGGTGAGCTACTCAAGTCTATTGTGAAATCAGTCTATGTAAATGCAGTTCTATTATTCTTCTTTTAAGCCGCCCTGCTTTGTGATAGCAGTTCAATTGATACTGAATACCGCCCACAAAAGTATTTAATACTTATTCTATACTTCTACGGTATATACACTCTGTTTACAAAAGGAAGATAAGGTTATTTACCTCGGTAAGTGATAATATCCTAGATAAAAGTCGGCTGAGCGAGTTTAGCTCACAAGTTGTGCGCTCGGTAGCTCAGAAAACCTTAGAAGTTCTTATGAAACACTAATGACTAATGGATTTGGGCTAGGGTATTTTGGGCATAATAACAATACTAGATGGCGACTTTTCTACGAGGAGGGGGTAGTGTTTGGCTAGGCTAGCTTTAGAGGGGTTGCTCGGCTAGGAGCCTCAAAGGGAGGTGTGTTTGGGCCGAAACAATAAGAGGAGAGGGAGGGATTTGAGACTTAGAAAGATTGCTCGATTTAGGATGAAATAACTCTTGTGAGGGGTATTTATAGGTCGAGGATGGCGATCAATGGCGAGATGATGCAGTGCAAGGCGAGTGTAGGGTGAGGATTTAGGCAAGTGTCATGGCGAGCTTGCACCAAAATATCTACCCGACTCAGACAAAAATGGCTATCCATTTCGTCCCGATGTAGTGTGACATCCGTGATGAGAGGGTGACAAGTGTCGCCCTCGTTGATCAACGTGTTTAAATCACTCGGAAAAATCATAAAAATTAGAAATGACATGGCGGAATTTATCCTACGCGAGTTGTGTAAAGCGTTTAGTCGGCGACTCTAGCGGGTGTTGTGTACAAAGTGGAATTCGTCGAGCAGCCTAGGGGTGACCGTGTCGCCCTCTACTAAATCAAAATATTTCATCTTAGAAAATATCCTGATGGCCAAAATCTAGAAAACAAAGTGGGCCCACAAAGCGTAAATTTTCTCACGTGGGCCCACGTGACCATTTAGAAAATAAAATTCCATAATTCTCTAAAATTCGAAGTCAGAATACCAAATCTGGGAATCAATTCCGTTAACGAATCTTTTTCCTTAAAAGCGGAAACTTTTAGTGGAAAAATCGCCTCTTTTCTTCCGTTCGATTCGATGTCGTATTCTAAATGCGTGCGTCTCGCATACATACCACGAAACTACGAGGGTATAACATTCTCCCTCGCCGAAAACGTGCGTCCGAATGTTCATACAAATATCAAAACAAGCGAGCGCCGATTATAGTCCTTCTATGCTTACGGAAAGCAACCGTACCACGCTGGTCACGACACAACAAGCGCATCTTATCTCCAAGTCCACGAGGAATCACCTCTATCACAAAAACTCCTACTCGAGATCTAAAAGATACTCCGCCCCTACTCTTTTACAAGCGAATGATCACTTTATGCTGTGTAATACATGCTCGTTCTTCCACTTGCTCGTCGTGATACCACTTTTGTCACTTTGCCATGAGCCTTGCTCGACGACCCGACAAATAGTGCAGGGTGCTTGCGATCCACGAGGATGTCGTACACTTCTTATGCGCTCGAACTCTTACCACGCTTTACATTCTTGCTTTAGTTTCCAAATCTCGGGTTACTATCTCTAGCGTGGTCATCGTTAGCGGGAACACTCTGGGTGGATTCAGATACTTTCGAACATAACAATACGAAGGCCGGACGTCTTGCCTCCTAAGTCGGACGACAATGCTAACATATAGGCAACTGGCCTAATCTTCACATGAACTCAAAAGGCCCAGTAACACGGCTAAGTTTCCTCTGTTTTCCAAAACTTCGTCACCATTTTATCCACGATCTGCTTTGGAACAAACTGAACATTATCTGAACGCGCCGTCGAACCAATCTATCGGCAACTTATACTTCGCCCCTACAAGGCTTCCTAAGGCGACATCAGAATCACGAAAATGGTAGCAAACATTCCTCTGAGGAGACAACAATCCCGACTACTCACGAAATCCAAACCTTGCCAGGCGAATGCGGTCCCGAGACTTACGAGTTCTTAACCTGCTGGTAAAACTTCCAAAAAGGAAAGCGGTAGTACCACAGGCTCCATGCGTCGTAAGGTGAAGGTAGGCACCGTGCGACCTTACAACCTTTACGATATAATCACCCCTGCGAGTACACGGTCTTTGCTAGAAGGCGAGGCGGTGACCTCGCCGGCGAGCTGCGGTCGAATGTATCCACGAACTCGTGCGTTGGTTAACTAAACTTGGGCCTAACACCTAGTGACCACCGTGGGACCACAGCGACCCGCGCCCAAGCGGCCGCGGGTGCGACCGCGCATGGCCTCGACCCAACGACAGCAGCGCGAGCACTAGCTCACGATTCGAACAATCTACGCGTATACTATGCCTCGATAAAGTCGAGCACGAAATAATTCTTTTACGAAAGATGGCCTGCGCCTCTAAGGTCTCTACGTACACATTCTAAGGCTCGGCTTTCTCATCCCCGATCATTCCGATTAACTAATCATGATTCCCAATCGCGATTAACACAATCTATCTCGAAAATAATACTTAAGATATTCGCTACCGTATAAATCTCTAAAGGGTTAAGGATATACATGTAACGACCCGTCCGGGGCATGCGGTGCACTATCGAGCACCTAGTGACCTGACATCGAGAGAAAACCGGCGGAAAATAAAACTTTAAACAAGAAACAAGATATGTGATCATAAAGCGAGCCCGACCCAGCGGTTACGCTGATAACGTATATAAATACAACTCTTTCAAAGCGAGCGGTTTAATCCTTTTTTACAAACCTGCAAGCGATACTACGGACCTGCAAGATTTACAACAACTATGGCGGGACGGGGCGCCATACCACGAATGTACAAGAACCTACAACTCGGGGAACGCATGCAAAAGATAAGCCTCGGAGAAAGCGGAGCTTCCCAATGAGCCCGAGATCTAGGCGAGGATCACGGCCGTGTACCTCCTGCGGCGTGAGCGGCCCGAAGTCGGTCTGGCAGTACAGTATGTGGCTGTAAAAATCTGTAATGAAATCATACTAGTCTATATAAAGCGGAGGCATGTATGATAACCAAACTCTGATTCCTGACATAAGCGATCATGTCGATCGGGGACTCGCGCCTCAGTCGTCACTCGAATATAACTATGGGTCTCACGCCTGCAGCATCAATCGTGTTCGCATGGCGCGTGCCGGAGTCTGCATCGGTGTAGACATGTCCGTGATGCAACAATAATACCAATGCCCGCGTACGTGCCGGAATTCTACCTCGGTGTAGGCACGTCCGTGGCATCAGCGATAATATCTTTGGGTGATCGACCTGCGCGTAGCGAATGCCCGGAATTCTACCTCGGTGTAGACGTGTCCGTGTAACCACGATAACAATATATCGGGTAATCAACCCGCGTGGCGCGTGCCGGAATCTGCGTCGGTGTAAACATGTCCGTGGCATCAACAATGAGCGATAATCAAAATGGAAACATGCGTGGAATTCTCGTCATTTGCCGGCCGCGTCGAGTAAGTTCTCGACAAGTCGGCCAGGCCTGCATCGAGAGCGGTAACCGCAAATACCGCGCGCGACAAAGGCTATCATCGCACGACAAGCGTGAGCGAGTTTCACAACGACAAGCGTAGGCAAGTTTCGCAACAACAAGCATGCAAGTTTCACCTTGACTCAAATACTTTCATTTTATGCCAAAGTCGGGTTTTAACCCCAGTACTACATCGTTAAGTTCTTTTAAAGAGATCCATTACTTTTATAAAAGTCACTCTATACAGTAGTATTAGAATGACAACCCACGTTCCTTTTCAAAATCAAGTATGACATTCTTTTCTAAGTTCGGTTTGCTAGTTTGATTACTCAAGCTTACCGTTTTCAAATGCTTAAGTCACTTATTTTAGAAAGGTTTCATAACTCGTAGTCTTAATCTCTTTTAAAACAATTGAGTAACATATGTCATATATGTGAGTAGTTTATTCTTGTTTATAACGATCTTATCTGTGACCGTGATCTAGAAAATGTAATATCATTTTGTCTTATCTTAGCTTATGCGGATGGAGGTTTCTACGGGTTTTAATACAACCGTCATTATTGATACATTTTCCTTTATTAGCGCGCTGATAGTGCAGCCGATACGTTACGATTCGAAATCGGTAAAACATTATCCGCTTTAAAACCAGTACTCATTACTCGCGAATGAGGTTTCGCACAACATCCGCATTAAAACAAATAAGTTAAGTCTCTTATCTTATAAGATCAAGTCTCTTAACTTAACATTGATAAACCGTTTTCACTACGTAAGGTCGTTATAACTAACTTCCGTAAAGCTATTATAACACACATGTTTAAACCAACAAATCACTTAGCACGTATGCGTCTGCGTACTACATAGTTCCATGACAATCGTGCTAGAAAAGATAGGAAGAGGTTCGCGTACCTCGCGACGATTTATCGACGATAAGCAAAATGCTCAATCTTCTGACGCACTGGCCCTTTCCGCTCCTCGGTAGAATACGCTACTCTTGAGTCTTTCACTATAAAGGTCCATAGCGTCTATTAACCCCAAAACACAAGTTTACATCTTTCTACGAAAATTGGCGTACGCCACACATGACGGCGTAAATCTCTTACTCTATCAGTAGGCTACCTTGACGGGGGTTCTGTCTAGCGGGCGTGTACAATTACTCGACAATCTACACAAGTCTCTGCAATCTGATCTATGTAAATCTGATTGATTCGATTCTTTATTCTTGGGCTTAAGTCAAAAGACATTGCGCGATCTTAAGCAGTTACATATATAGTATCACTTGACTATATATTCTAATAACATGTAATTTCAATTACAAATAGAGGACAAGATAATTACCTCGATAAGCCCATAATTATCAAGTTATAATGTCGATCTGAGCGAGGTTTGGCTCGCTCAGTGCGCTCGAGCAGCTCGAACAACCCTTAGAAGTTCTAACCAGCTTGCTCAAATCTTGACCAAGTATGAAGATTTCCTTAGGGTTTCGGTTTGAGACTAAAAGGACAAAGGTAGTATTCAGGGCTCTACGTATAGAGGTATCTTTGGAATACTACAAGGTCTGAGCTAAGGTATTTTGGGCATTATAACAATACTAGGAGAGTATTTCTAAACCACAAAAAGGGGTATTATCACGAAAACAACTAGGCTAGGGGTACCCACTAGCACCTGAGGGGAGGGTTTCTCGGCGAGGGCCTTTCTTAGGGAGGGCTCTTGGGCGAGAGTCAAACAAGAGGAGAGGGAAGGATAGCAAGACTTGGAACATATTTGGATGAATGAAGTCTTGAGCGAGGGTATTTATAGCAAAACCAAAAGCCAACGATGGCGAGATCCTTCAAGTGTATAGCAAGTGTAAGGCGAGATTAAGCCAAGTGCACCTAAACCCTACTCCTTAAAACCCTCGCGAATATCTTATAAATATCTACGACTTGCCACTCGATCGGCCCAGTGCGCAGCTTGCCTCCGTTGTGAGGTGACACATGTCACCCTCGTTGGTACAAAGGTTTCGACTCTCGGAAAAATCCAAAAATACAAGCGACATGGTAGGAATTTTCCGCCATGAAGTTATGTAAAGCGTTTAGTCGAAAAGCGACTCTAGCGGGTGTTGTGCACAAATGTCATTCGGCGAGCCACTGGCGGGGTGACGCGTGTCGCCCTCTGTGGCCCTCAGCGTCTTCAGAAAAATATCCTGATGGCCAAAATCTCGAAAACAAAGTGGGCCCCACAAAAGCGTAAATTTCTCCGTGGGCCCAGCGTGACCATTCAGAAAATAAAATCTCAAAATTCTAATATAATCCATGAAGTCCAAATACCAAATCGGGAATCGATTCCCGTTAACGAACCTTTTTCTTCACAAATAGCAGGAAACTTTTAGTGAAAACTCAGCATCTTTCTTTCTTTTCAAAATTTCTGTAGTACTCTCGTGCGTCCTCACATACATACCACAACTACGGGTATAACATTCTCCCTCGCCAGAAACATTCGTCCGAATGTTCCTTCTCAATCGGATAACGATAAAGTTCCTCTAACGAGTTCGCGCCGAACGCCACGAACTAACCTGCGTTCTCTTCTCCCTAACTTCGTTGTACCGCTACCGAACACCGAACTCTTTCTAGTATCAGTACCACACTTAGTCAATGTACGTTTCCTACCTTTGGAGTTACTACCTCGAACTTGGTCATCATACTAACTTGATCTCCGTAAGGCCGTTCCGGCCTCGCGATCGGCTACGGTCGAACATATCCACCAACTCATCGATGGTCATACAAACTTGGGCCTAGCATCCTCGTGACCCTACCACGGTGGGACCACCCAGCTGACCCCACCCCAAGCGGGTTCTGGGTTGACCCGAAATGGTCCTCGACCCGACCCTGACCGCGCCAAACTCTTGTTCCGTCCGGAACAATCTTACTAATTCACGTCATGAAAGCTACCACTTCCGTCTCACGCTACCCACGGACTTATCACACGAATAAATCCCGCGTATACTCTTACTGCGATAAGGGTCAAAAATAAATAAATCTTTAACTTTCGAGGCGACCTTACCACAAGGTCTCGGTCGTGACATAGTCTAAGGTTCGCACTTACCATTGCCCATCGTATCCTCGACTAAGCATGTTTTCTAACTCACAATTATCCAGCGCTATCCGTACATGTACGTAATAATGAGACCGTCATAACAAGCATACCAAAACTCTAGAGGGTTAAGGATATACGAAGCTACCGCTCGCTCTAATCATAGGCACGCCTGCGTAGCATGCTATGAAGGCGATGAACGGCCAGCGTCCGGTGAGTCGTAACATCCGTGCTACCCTTGGTGGACAGTTCCTGCAAAATGGCCTGCTGTCCGCAAAAATAACAAGCTCCTGGCACCACCACACTCCCGAAATGCGGTCTACCACATCGACCACGCGAGGTAGGGGTGACGCGTCTGGCCAACACCGCTTACTTCCGGAAACAGAACCCTTGGAGCCACGACGCTCTCGAATACTGCGAAGGTTGTGGAGGACCACTCTGCCTTGGCGGAGGTACAAAACTAGTATCTTCTTGAGGCGGTCCGCCTCGAAAGTCACCAAAGGACCTGTTGTTACAGCCTCTTCTGCTGATCTTGGTCGTTCAGTCGACCTCTCCGTGCCTCGCATCCCGGTGCGTGAGCTGCGTGCGGGCAATGTCCGTGCGGTGAAGAGCTACTCTGAACATGCCTGCGACATGTAATCATCGAGCCACTGAAACATGTCGGTGCACTCGATCCTCCATACTAGCTACCAAGCTGGGGCGTCACCAAGGCGATGAGTCGAACTCGCGTTGTACTCGAGCCGAATGCGCGCTCTGTCTAAGCATCAAAAATCTGTCCGGCGCCCTCCTCATCTGCGGAGGCAAGAAGTGAGTGAGAAAGCCGAAAACTCATCCATCTGCTGGGCGTCGTACTCTCCCGGAAAGCTCCGTGAATCAAACCAATCGGCTGCGGTATCGCGCGGCCGATCGAACAAGGTCACGGACTCGGTCTCTGAAGCCTTGATCACCGCGTGATCGTGTGGCTGCGGATGAACTCCTGCGGATCATCCTCGAGCCTCGACCCGTAAAACTACGCGGGCTCTGACTCGAAAGTCGTAGCCTCGAGCTATCTGCTCGGGGTGAACGGCTGGTGCTCCCAGGCCAGGCTGCTGCGTCGGCCTATCCGCATATCGGCGCGACCACGGCGGCAGCAAGCGACCATTTCCTTGTAACCTATCTCCTGCGCCCGGTGTGGGGCGGAGGCTCAGTGCTGCGGTCTCGGCGGCCATTCTTTGCGGCTCTAACTCTCTGAAATTTGGCGGCGTCCTGAAAACCCGCCGTCACGCAAACCTCGTGTCTTTATGCGGGCTGCGCCGTACTCCTCTGTATCTCGCTAGCGGTTCCCTCGTTTGTCTTGCCGCCGGGGCTCTGTTGCACTGCGCGGGCATAAGCGGTAAAAGCGAGAGACGCGTCGGAGGGTCGACTTACAACCACTCTAAGGCACGATCTCGGAATGAGAAGAATGAAACCAATCTAAATGTCCTGCGACCTCACGATTATAGATGTGGTGCCTGACGCGTCGATAATCGAGACTACTAGACACGATCGTAGACACTTTCAGAGGATTAAGCGCTCGATACCACTTTTGTAACGACCGTCGGGGCAGATTCTTGTGCCTTATCGGGCACCTAGTGACCTGACATCGAGAAAACCAGCGGAAAATAAAACTTTAAACAAGAAACAAGATATGTGATCATAAAGCAGGCCAACCCAGCGGTTACGCTGATAACATATATAAATACAACTCTTTCAAAGCGAGCAGTTTAATCCTTTTTACACACCCTGCGCAGCGATACTACGGACCTCTAAGATTTACAACAACTATGGCGGGGCGGGGCCGCCATACCACGAATGTACAAGAACCTGCAACTCGGGAACACATGCAAAGATAAGCCTCGGAGAAAGCGGAGCTTCCAGCTGGCGAGATCTAGGCGAGGATCACGGCCGATGTACCTCACTGCGGCATGAGCGGCCAGGAGAGTCGATCTGCAAGTACAGTATGTGGCGTAAAAATCGTAATGAAATCATACTAGTCTATATAAGCGGGAGGCGTGTATGATAACGAGCTCTGATTCCGACATAAGCGATCATGTCGATCGGGGACTCGCCCTCAGTCGTCACTCGGAAATATAACTATGGGTCTCGCCCGCGGCATCAATCATGTTCGCGTCGTGGCGCGTGCCGAGTCTGCATCGGTGTAGGCGTATCGTGATGCAACAATAATACGATGCCCGGCGCGTGCCGGAATTCTACCTCGGTGTGAACGCGTCCGTATGACATCAACAATAATATCTTGGGTGATCAACCTGCCGCGTAGCCACGTGCCCGAATTCTACCTCGGTGTAGGCATGTCCGTGTAACCACGATAACAATATATCGGGTAATCAACGGCGTGGCCGCGTGCCGAATCTTTGCGTCGGTGTAGACATGTCCGTGTGACATCAACAAGACAAGGCGATAATCAAAATGGAAACATACGGTGGAATTCTCCGTCACGCCGGCCGCGTCAGTAAGTTCTCGACAAGTCGGCAGGCCTGCATCGAGAGGCGGTAACGCGAAATACCACACTTGCACAACAAAGGCTATCGTCACGCATAGGCAAGTTTCGCGACAACAAGCATAGGCGAGTTTCACAATGACAAGCATGGCAAGTTTCACAACAACAAGCGTAGGCAAGTTTCACCTGACTCAAAGTACTTTCATTTTATGCCAAAGTCGGGTTTTTAACCCAAGTACTACATCGTTAAGTTCTTTTAAAAGAGATCCATTACTTTTATAAAAGTCACTACATGCGTAGTATTAGAATGACCAACACATTCCTTTTCAAAATCAAGTAACAACATTCTTTTCCTAAGTTCGGTTTGCCTAGTTTGATTACTCAAACCTCGTTTCAAATGCTTAAGTCACTTATTTTAGAAAGGTTTCATAACTCATAGTCTTAATCTCTTTTAAAACAATTGAGTAACATATGTCATATATGTGAGTAGTTTATTCTTGTTTATAACGATCTTATCTGGCCGTGATCTAGAAAATGTAATATCATTTTGTCTTATCTTAGCACATGCGGATGGAGGTTTCTACGGGTTTTAATACAACCGTCATTATTGATACATTTTCCTTTATTAGCTTGCGATAGTGCAGCCGATACGTTACGATTCGAAATCGGTAAAACATTATCCACTTTAAAAACCAAGTACTCATTACTCGCGAATGAGGTTTCACACAACGTCATTAAAACAAATAAGTTAAGTCTCTTATCTTATAAGATCAAGTCTCTTAACTTAACGTCGATAAACCATTTTCACTACGTAAGGTCGTTATAACTAACTTCCCGTAAAGCTATTATAACACACATGTTTTAAACCAACCAAATCACTTAGCGTATGCGTCTGCCGTACTACATAGTTCACAACAATCATGCTAGAAAAGATAGGAAGAGGTTCACATACCTCGCGACGATTTATCGACGATAAGCAAAATGCTCCAAGTACTACAACGCTGGCCACTTTCCACTCCTCGAGTAGAATCACGCTACTCTTGGTACTTTCACTATAAAGGTCCTGGCGTCTATTAACCCCAAAACACAAGTTTCTATCTTTCTAGAAAATTCGGCCTACACACATGGCAGCGTAAATCTCCTCCTCTATCGGTAGGCTACGAGCCAACCGGGGGTTTACGTCTAGCAGGGGCGTGTACAATTCTACTCGGCAATCTTACACAAGTCTGCCAATCTGATCGCATGTAATCTGATTCGATTCGATTCTTTTATTCTTGGGCTTAAGTCAAAAGACATTGCGCGATCTTAAGCAGTTACATATATAGTATCTTGACTATATATTCTAATAACATGTAATTTCAATTACAAATAGAGGACAGATAATTACCTCGATAAGCCCGTAATTATCAAGTTATAATGTCGATCTGAGCAGGTTTAGCTCGCTCAGTGCGCTCGACCACTCCAAACAACCCTTAGAAGTTCTAACCAACACTTTCAAATCTTGACCAAGCTATGAAGATTTCCTTAGGGTTTGGTTTGAGACTAAAAGGACAAAGGTAGTATTTAAGACTCTACGTATAGAGGTATCTTTGGAATACTACAAGGTCTGAGGCTAAGGTATTTTGGGCATTATAACAATACTTTAGGAGAGTATTTCTAAACCACAAAAAGGGTATTATCTGAAAACAACTAGGCTGGGGGTACCCGCGGCTAGCACCTCAAAGGGGAGGGTTTCTCGGCGAGGGCCTTTACTAGGGAGGGCTCTTGGGCGAGAGTCGAGCTAAGAGGAGAGGGAAGGATAGCAAGACTTGGAACATATTTGGATGAATGAAGTCTTGAGACAGGGGTATTTATAGCAAAACCAAAAGCCAACCAATGGCGAAGATCCTTCCAAGTGTATAGCAAGTGTAAGGGCAAGATTAAGCCAAGTGCACCTAAGCCTACTCCTTAAAACCCTCACAAATATCTTGCAAATATCTACCACAACTTGCCCTCCGATCGGCGAGTGCGCCCTTGCCTCGTGTGAGGGTGACACATGTCACCTCCCGTTGGTCCAAAAGGTTTCGTCTCTCGGAAAAATCCATAAAAATACAAAGCGACATGGCGGAATTTTCCGCCGCAAGTTATGTAAAGCGTTCGTCAGCGACTCTAGCAGGGTGTTGTGCACAAATGTCATTCGGCGAAGCCACGCAGGCGGGGTGACGTGTGTCACCCTCTATTGGCCCTCAGCGTCTTAGAAAATATCCTGATGGCCAAAATCTGAAAACAAAGTGGGCCCACAAAGTAAATTTCTCAGTGGGCCCAGCGTGACCATTCAGAAAATAAAATCTCAAAATTCTAATATAATCCATGAAGTCCAAATACCAAATCGGGAATCAATTCCCGTTAACGAACCTTTTTCTTCACAAATAGCAGGAAACTTTTAGTGAAAACTCGCATCTTTCTTTCTTTTCAAAATTTGCCGTACTCTCGTGCGTCGTCCTCACATACATACCGCAACTACGGGTATAACAATACTGTATCATGCGGCACTTCCAGGTCGTTCTAATCAAACCCTGTGCATAGTGTGCATGAGGAAGGTGATGAACTATCGGCGATCACGAGTAGTCTCTACATCGCGCCACGCGGTGGACAATTCCTCGCAAAATGGCGGCTGGCCAAAATAACAAGGTGAAGCACGACCTCCCACGATGACGCCGACCACAGCGGCGGCGAGGTGGGGTGGCCTCAGCTAACACTTCCTCTCTGCACCTGAATCGCGGCGATCACGGTGGTGAGTCCTCCTGCTTGCATCATTCCTCATAGAACATTCCTCGTCACATGGCAGCGGACGCGAGTAAAACAAGCGCGATGAAGAGCGACATCCGGGATGGCGCGCCACATCGCGAACAACGAGGAAAAAGCGAACTTGGTGGAGGACACTCTGCCTTTGGCGGGCGCGTATCTGTCTGGCTGCTGAGGCGGTTCGCCTCGAGTTACCAAATGATCACGCCAATCGGGCCTCTTCTGCTGCTCTCGGTCACTCTGCCGATCTCTACCTCTCTCGGCCGCTGCACGTAATCTGAGCATGGCTTTGGCTCGTTCTGGGCTACTCCTCGCTGACCCTTCTTTAGATAAGCATCAATATCCTTGGAATACGGTACATAAAATACTCTCTGTTGCGAAGTCCTTTGCTATGGGCCGTCTCCTTCGATCCATATTTTCTGCTCCAGTCGTGGGCGAAAGTCGGATGTCATGACGCGGTAGGAGGCTGCGCGTGTAAACTCTCTTATTCTTGGCGGCGTCTCGAACTCCCCGAAGCATCACGGTGATGATTGGGCTGTGCCGCTAAATCTCGTACTCTGCTCGCGACTCGGTGCCTTGCCTCTGGGCGAGTTGCACTGGCGGAGGCATCAGTAAAGGAAAGGAATACGTTAGAGGGTCCAACTTATAACGGCTCTAAAGCACGATCTGAGTGAGAAGAATGGAAACCAATCCTAAATATCCTATAGCCTCACGATTATTGGTGTGGTGCACAACACAGATGTCGAACTCTACTAGATCTGGTGCGTAGACACTTTCAGAGGATTAAGCGCTCGATACCACTTTTGTCACGACCCGTTCGGGGCGTGGTAGTGCCTTAGGGCACCCAGTAGTCATACATCGAGAAAAACGGCGGAATATAAAACAACGAAGATATGAAGCGGTATAAATAAGACCGCAGTTTACGGAAAAAGTTGCCTTCGGCGTAATGTATATAAATAACCCAAAATGAGCGATTACATCGACCTTACAGCGGTCTGCGGACCTCACAGAGTTTAAAACAACAATGGCGGGGCGGGGCCGCCGTACCTGAATACAAATATCTACAACGACGAGGACCGTACGAAATGCTAAGCTTAGGAGAAGCGGGCTTTCCAATGTTGGCGGTGATCCTAAACGAGGATCAGCGGTAGGAGTACCTTTACTGCGGCATGAGCGCGGCCCAGAAGGAGTCGATGCAGCTGGTACAGTATGTGGCCCGAAAATGCGTAATGAAATCATAGTAGTCTATATAAAGCGGGAGACATGTATGATAAGCCAAAACTACAGTTCCTGATAAATAGCGATCGTGTCGAGTCGAGACTCATGCGCCGAAGTCATCACAATAGACCGTGCGGGGTAAATGCGAAGGCATGGCGAGCTACTAAACCCAGTACCAACAAGGTCATAAAGCGTATCGTGAGATCTGTCTAGGCCGTCCGTGATCAAAGTGGCCACTCGCGCGATATCTAATGCGCGTCTAGTCACGGAACTTCCGCGACTCGCGTAGGCCAAGCAGATAGGCGCGTGAGGTATAACCCGCGTCGGTAGCTACTCCCCGGCGGCGTCTAGACTTCGTCGTCGCGTAGCTCTGAACCGCGTGACCACGAGGCGCGTACTAACACGGAACTCCGCGATTCGCATAGACCATCTGGACGCGTAAGGTATTCTCGAATCATAGGTCCATCGACGCTTTGAGTCTACCCGCGTCGGACGACAACCGGAGTTATGAATGATATAATATCAACATAGCGCTTATTGCTAAACAACGTAAGCCTGACAAGGAAAAACCCGCTTTACACAAATATCACAAGATACTAACTCGCGTAGCATCTAACATGTTTACTTATCAAGTCGACAGAAAATATTACAAGACTATCACAAATCAATCTGATCAAGTTATTCACACGAGGTACTTTCTACATTATGTTAACAAGTTGGGTTGTTAGCCCCAAAGTACTTCATGTATTACTCTTTTAAAAGATCGTTTCTTTTACAAAAGTCACCTGATACGTAGTATAAAAATAGAGTAATTATCTTTTGAAATCGTTAAAACACTTCTCCTTGTAAAATCAAGTAACAACATTCTTTTCCTAACGTTGAAGTTTGCCTAATTTCAATTACTCGAGTTTCGTTTTTGAAAGGGTTTGTAGTTCATAGTTTTAATCCTTTAAAACAATTTGGGAAACATATACCTTATGTGTGAGTAGTTTATTATTGTTCATAACAATCTTATTACGTGACCGTGATGCAGGAAATGTAATATCATTTTGTCTCGTCTTAGATCTATGCGGATGGAAGTTCTCTTGGTTTAAATACATTATTAGTCAAAACATTTTCCCTTTATTAAGTATTTGTTGTGGTTTGTTAGACATTCGTTACGATTTCGAAATCGATAAAACATTATTCCTTTTATCACTCTTAGTAGTTATACCTAACTTCCCGTAAAGCTAGTATGACTCTTAGCTTTTAAAACCAAGTGTTACTCTTCTTTCCAAAAGGGTTTCTTAATTCTTTTGAACCACTTGATTCTTATTATTGGGCTTAAGTCAGAAGACATTGCGTAATTATTGTCGGGCTTAAGTCAGAAGACATTGCGTAATTATTATTCGGGCTTAAGTCAGAAGATATTGCGTAATTATTATTGGGCTTAAGTCAGAAGACATTGCCGTAATTATTATTCGATTAACACCGTCGTCTGGTACTATATCATATTCTTAAAATATCATGCTCGAGAGGATAGGAAGAATCACATACCTTCTCGTGAAACCAACTTGCGAAGTTGAATATGTCGCGCGAGTATCGACTATATCGATCAAATATGTCTATCAGCGTCTGAAGTATCTTGTATAAAGCTCTAAGCAGAGGGTTAGCTATTACATGGACATTTGGCGACACTTCCTGCGGTGAGCTACTCGAGTCTATTGTGAAATCAGTCTATGTAAATGCGGTTCTATTATTCTTCTTTTAAGCCGCCCTGCTTTGTGATATGATTCAATTCTATACTGTGATACCGCCCACAAGTATTTAATACTTATTCTATACTCTACGATATACACTGCTATTTACAAAAGGAAGATAAGGTTATTTACCTCGGTAAGCCCAATAATATCCTAGATAAAAAGTCGCTGAGCAAGGTTTAGCTCACAAGTTGTGCGCTCAGGTAGCTCGAAAACCTTAGAAGTTCTTGACTTCTACTAATGACTAAGGGATTTGGGCTAGGGTATTTTGGGCATAATAACAATACTAGATGGCAACTTTTCTACCAAGGGAGGGGGTAGTGTTTGGCTAGGCTAGCTTTAGAGGGGTTGCTCTCGGCTGGGGCTTCTCAAAGGGAGGGGTGTGTTTGGGCCAGAAAACAATAAGAGGGAGAGGGAGGATTTGAGACTTAGAAAGATTGCTCGATTTAGGATGAAATAACTCTTGACAAGGGGTATTTATAGGTCGAGGATGGCGATCAATGGCGAATGATGCCAAGTGCAAGGCAAGTGTAGGGTGAGGATTTAGGCAAGTGTCCTTGGCCAACTTGCACCTGAAATATCTACCAACTCAGAGACAAAAATGGCTATCCATTTCGTCCCGATGCGTGTGACGTCCGTGATGAGAGGGTGACAAGTGTAAGCCTACCGTTGATCAACGTGTTCGTCACTCGGAAAAATCCATAAAAATTAGAAATGACATGGCGAATTTATCCTCGCGAGTTGTGTAAAGCGTTTAGTCGAAAAGCGACTCTAGCGGGTGTTGTGTACAAAGTGGAATTCGTCGAGCCAAGTAGGGGGTGACGCGTGTCGCCTCTACTCGTCCAAAATATTTCATCTTAGAAAATATCCACAATGGCCAAAATCTCGAAAACAAAGTGGGCCCCATGGCAGTAAATTTTCTCGTGGGCCCAGCGTGACCATTCAGAAAATAAAATTCCATAATTCACTAAAATTCCAAGAAGTCAGAATACCAATGCGGGAATCAATTCCGTTAACGAATCTTTTTCCTTCCAAAAGCGGAAACTTTTAGTGGAAAAATCACCTCTTTCTTCCGTTCAATTCGATGTCGTATTCTGCGTGCGTCCTCGCATACGTACCACGAAACTACGGGTATAACATGCGACCCGTCTACGGGTCGATAATGTCATATAAAAATCCGAATTTAACTTGACGTACTCGCGCCTCTCTTCTTTAGAAGGACTCTTTTCAAATAAAACTTCGAACAACGACAATGCATGATGTCAAGTCATCTCTACCTTTTTTTAAGACAAGTCACATTACCACTTTTAGAAATTCAATAGCAAGCTTCTAAATTCGTGACTTCACTTAAAAGCTTTAAGCAAGTGATACCTTTAAATCACATTGCCTTTCCTTATCTGAGTTATTTCTTTTATTACATTATTAGAAAACCATTCTCTTAACCTTCCATAAAGCCGTCATAACCAACTTCCCATAAAGCGTTATAACCACTTTATGGTTTTGACAAAACTCATTCCTTTTCTAACCAGAGACTTCACTTTTTGAAACCAAGTATTAAATACTTTCAAATCAATTCACTTAACTTTCAAAAATACATATTAGTCTCTTAACCTTTAGGAATCAAGTGACTCTTTTTATTATACAACCTTAGGCAATTGATGCCTTAAAATCAAGTTGCCTTTTCACTAAAATCAAGTCATTTATCTTTCCATAAAGCAAATATAACCAACTCCCCATAAAGTCGTTATATTCACTTTATGCCTTAGCTAAATACAATTTCCTATCGAGGGACTTATCGTTTAAAGCGAAACAAGTATCAAATACTTTAAAACTCTTGAGTTCCTTAACTTTAATAAAACATTAGACATCCTTAATATTCTCAAAGAAATGAGTTAATCTCTAACTACTTGACTTGGCTATTCATAAAACTAGTAAAGGATATCAGGTCTTGTCGTCTCTGGTACTACATCGTGCAACTATTCATGCTCGAAGGATAGGAAAAGTTCTACAAAGAGTAAATCACACTACCTCTTAACTTCTAAGAGTGAAGGAAGCGTGAAATGATACCATAAGTATATTCCATACATAGAATCATGCGAAGGAAGGAAGAGGTTCGCATACCTCGCGACGATTGTCGACAAGTAGCAAAATGCTCCAAAGTACTTCAACCTTGAGCTATTCCATTCTTAGTAGGATACACTATACTTAGTTCTTGACCTATCATGGTCTGTCGTCCATTAACCTCTTACTTGAGCGTAGAATATTCTAAGTGCTAAGTCGCCAAATTCTACGAAAAATCGGATGACACCTCCTTTGTTTCTACTACTATGCCACCTTTTTCAGGCCGAATACAATAACCAATCCGCGCGTTTAAGGCCCAAACAATGCGACCACAATAGGGGATTACCGCGCACTAGGCGTGTAAAATTCCGCCAGCGATAGATAACAAACTACGCGACTACTAGCCCGTTTTTGACTTGAAGTACTACTGACATCAATTCTTATCCAATTTCCATTTCTATCCAATTTATTAGTCTAACATGATATCAAGTCGCGATTGATTATAACATTTATAATACTCGAGTAAGCAACGTGCGGCGATTTCTAATAAGCGACCAATTAGTAATCGACTCAGTGGCTAATATAACATTTGGTTTAAGCTACAAGCGATCCATAATACTTATGAACTTGACATATCAACTTCGTACTAGCAACCGTAAATTTAACAACGCAGCGTAACTATCTGATCTTGTAACACCTATAAAAGACAAGATTATACCTCGATGAAACAATCGACTCGATCGAAGTGGCTCCTTAGTAGTTTAGAGCCTCCCAGAGACACTTCAATCCGACATTGAGACCATAGAACAACACGAACAAATATCCTTCAAATCTCAAGCAAAACCTAGAAAGACAACTAGGTTTCGTTTTCTGACTAACAGTAAACTATCTTTTTCCAAGATTTTCTATTGAGATATGTTTACAATACCTATAGAACCTTGCTTTAAAGTGTGGGCTTAATGGACAACAAACAAATTTTTTTGTAGAGATAGCTAGCCAAAGGGCGTGCCTTGAGTGTTCTTCAAATTTTTGTGAAAATTGGCTAAGTGTTAAGCTTGTCTTGCACTACTAGTATTAAATAGCAACATGGAGGGTCAAGGTGTGAACAATTGGGTGGTTAGGATGAAGTCTTACTAAATATCAAGACTTTGTGGGCCCATTGACCAAGTCAATTATGTCAAGCTTACTACATTGCAAGACTTGTCTTCAACAAGGTCAAATGACCGCTTGTGTCGTGTTGAAATCGTCGAAGCTCACTAAGGGGTGACACGTGTCGCCCTCCCATTCGTCACAATAATTTATTTTCCGACAATTCCATAATTCCGATAAATTTTTACAAGTCTCAAATCTTAACACTTGTGAGTTCTTACGTACGTTCTTAAAACATGTCCTGTAAAAACGGGGTGTAACATCTACGACTCAAAGCATATGCAACCATGTTGGATTTTCCCGGATGGTGTTATACCCCGTAATTCCAGGGTATGTATGTGAGGACGTACGTACGAAATCTGACGATAATTTTGGAAAGAAAGAAAGGCGTAATTTTTGACGGAAAAGTTTAGGATTTTGTGAAGGAAAAAGGTTAGCTAATGGGGTGGATTCCCAGTTGGTACTCGGACTTTTGGATTAATTAAAATTATGGAATTATTTATCAGGAATTGGTCACGTGGGGCCACGGGAGGAATTTACGGTTTGTGGGGCCAGCTTTATTTTTACGGATATTTCGGAAGGTGAAATATTTTGGACCAATAGGAGGCGACATATGTCACCTAGGTGACACGGTTGGGCGAAAATGATGGGTTTAGTAGGCACGTTGTTTACGTGTAAAGGCCAAAACATTTGGTCGAAGTCTTGAAGATATTTTGTGTAGTAGATGGATAAGTGGGACCCACACACGTGGCTCAATCTAGACCACACACTTGCTTTAATTCTAGCCCTTGAATGTCTATAAATACCCCTTAAGTTGCAAGACTTCTTCGTCCGCTTGAGAAATTCAGAGGCAAAAATACTCCTCCATTTGATGAAGTTCTCGTCCACACCCTCTCCTTAACCAAACTTTGTCAAAAATTCTTAAAGTCTTAAGTGTTCTTCCTTAGTGTATTAGGAAGACTAGTAACCAAAGGTTAGAAAGATTTCACACCATAGCCTAAATACACCTCTTGGCGAGAGTTGCCTGAGTTTAGCCTAAGTGTACTTCACTTTTTGGAGTTGAAGTGTTTAAGAGAAGTTATTAGAAACTTCTAAGGGTTGCTTGGAGCTGTTTGGGCGTCTGATTAGGAGCTAAGCGTTGCTCGGGATCGACGTATTATCTTGGATAATTTTGGGCTTATCGAGTAATGATCTTTATCCACATTGTAATTGGAAATTACATGTTGTAGTAATGTATAGTTGAGTATACTATATATAGAATGGATATTAAAGAAGAGAGTTGAGCTGTAATTACATCGTAAAGAAAGATATTAAAGAATTGAGCTGTAATTACATGGGGTGTATTCTGATGAGACTTGTAGTATTCTGTGAAGTAGAATTGAACACGTCGGTTAGGCGTGTAATCCACAGGAGTTGTTGATGCAGTAGCGGGCCTTGATAGGGGAGAGATTTATGTGATAGCGGGGAGAGTCTTTAGAATTTCAGTAGAAATATTCTCTGAAGAGAACTAGAAGTTAATAGGCGTTTTATGGCCATTATAGGTGGAAGTACTACGAGTGGCGTATTACTTGAAGGGTGGAAAAGGCTAGCAAGGTTGTAGTACTTGGAGCATTTTGCTAATTATCGATAATTGTCGCGGTATGTGAACCTCTTCTATCTTTTCTAGCATGATATGTTGTGAACTATGTAATGCGGTGAGCGTACATGTGTTAAATGAATTTGGTTGGTTTAAAACATAAAGTGTTATAGCGTTTTGTATGGGAAGTTGTTATAACAACTTTATGTGAGCAAAAAGAAATGGTTTGTGGTTTTAAAAGATAAAAGACTTGATGTGAAATAATAAGGACTTGGGTTGTGTTAAAAAGTTGTGAAAGCTTTAATGAGAAATGGGTAATTGGGTTTTAAAAGGAATAATGTTATATTGATTTGAAATGAGAACAAGTATCGAACAAACCCTTTGCAGCGTTAATAAAGGAAAATGTATTGACTAATTAATTATTATTAAAACCGGTAGAAACCTCAATCTGCATAGAAGCTAAGATAAGACAAAATTGTATTACATTTTCTAGATCATGTTTGCTTTAATAAGATTGTTATAAACAAGAATAACCTACTCACACATAAGGCATATGTTACTCAAATTGTTTTAAAGAGAATTATGTTATTAAGTGATTAAGACTATGAACTCTGAAACCTTTCAAAAATAAGAGACTTGAGTATTTGAAATTAGGCAAACTTGAACTTTTGGAAAGAAGGTTATTACTTGTCTTTAAAAGGAAATTATTTTGGTTTACTTAAAATAATAGTTACTCTGTTTTGGATACTACAGTGTTGGTATCGGTGACTTCTTGTGAAAGAATGGATATTTGTAAGAGAATTGAAGTATGGTAATTTGCTTGTGCTTGCTTGTGATAGCCTTGTTGTGTAAAAGTTGTATTCTATGCTCTGGCGTCTCTCGATGGAGGCGGTATATTGTCGTGTTGTTACATGGACATGCGCGCAGATGAAGAATTAGGGGCATGCGGCCATGCGGCGGGTTAATCACGGTATATTGTTATTGTTGTTACATGGACGTATCTGCAGATGAAAATTAGGGGCATGTGGCGTCTGGCGGGTTAATCACGGTATATTGTTATTGTTGTTGCATGGACATATACGCGCGATGAAGAATTTGGGCGTGCGGCCGTGCGGCGAGTTAATCACCGGTATATTGTTATTGTTGTTACATGGGCGTATGCGCAGATGAAAATTAGGGGGCATGTGGCGTCTGCGGCAGGGTTGATTACGCGATATATTGTTATTATTGTTACGTGGACATGTATGCTGCGATGAAGAATTAGGAGGCATGTGGCGTGCGGCGAGGTTGATTACGGTATCTGTTGTGCATCACGAACATGTCTGCGGATGGAGAATTAGGGGCATGTGGCGTGATGCGGGCATGATTGATATTGTGGGCGTGAGACCCTTGGTTATATTTGAGTGATGACTTTGAGGCGTGAGTCCTGCTTTGACATATTTGCTTTTATGTCGTGAAGCGTAGTTTGGTTATCATACATGTCTCTGTTTTATTTAGGTATTATGATTTCGTTTCTGATATTTTGATTTCACATACTTGGTACTGTTATCTTGACCTCCTTGAAGTGCGTTCATCTGCATGAGTAGAAATGCATCGGTAGTTGATCCTCGCTCATAGGATCACGATTCAGCGTATTAGGAAGCCGTTTCTCGGAGCTTATCTTTTGGGTATGTTTTCTGAGTTTGTAGGTTCTTGTACATTGGGGTATGGCGGGGCCACTGTCCGTCATAGTTGTTATTACATTTTAGAAGTGCATGTAATCTTGTTGTGGCGGGGTTTGTAAAGGATGCTTGTTCAAATTATGTATATATGCGAAAATGTTATTTGATTGCTTTGTTTTCTTATGTTGTATCTTGTTTCCTATTTAAGTTTTATTTCCGTGATTTTCTCGATGTTGTATCACTAGGGTGCGGGGTAAGGCACGATCGCGGGCAGTCGGGTCGTGACAAAAGTGGTATCGAAGCGATTAGTCCTCGGAAAGTGTCTGAACCGTGTATAGTAAGTCTTGATTATCGGTGTGTTGTGCGCCACATCTATAATTAGGAGGCTGCGGGACATTTAGGATTAGTTTCCATTCTTCTCACTCTAGATCGTGCCTTAGAGGTGTGTTATAAGTTGGACCCTCGGCGTATTCGTTTTACGATTATGCCTCGCGCGAGGCAATCGGGGCCCGAGAAGGGCAAAGCGGCGAAGGAGGCTGCGAGTAGAAGCGGCGATGGCTCTGAGACCACGGTACACGAGCCTCGGTACCTGACACGGAAGCGAGAGGAGATGGGTTACAAGGAGATGGCGATTATTGGCGGGATTGTGGCGAACATGAGGATAAATTTGGGCGGCGATTCGATGCACCGTGGTTACTTTGAATCGGATAGTTTGAGGCTACGGGACTTTACGAGTTGTAGCACTTGAGTTCTGGTCGAGGCACGATGATGATCGCGAGGAGTTCATCAAGCGATTCTGACGGATCGTGAGTGATCGGGGCTTGGAGCCGAGTCGGTGGTATTAGGTTCCGCGTCGTTGCGTGATCTGCATTCGGCTAGTTTGATTCGTGGGAAGCGATCCGGGAAGTATGCACTTCGGCCGTATGGGGCGAGTTCTCGAGGCGTTCTTACATTTCTTGCCTCGCGGATGAGAGGCTCGGTAAACAATTTTTGGCGTTAAAGCGGGCCGGCGTCTGGTTCGGGAGTCTGATGTGAGTTTGACTCATTGGCTCGGTATGTCCGCGTTAGTAGGCGATATGGAGGGCGAGTATACGCTACGTCGCGGGCTCGATGACTACTTAGCGAGCTTGTTGGTGTAGCTCTTGGCCGGGCATGGACATTGCCGCGTGCGAGCTTATGCACTTGGATGTGAGGCGGAGAGGTCGGCGGAATGGCCAAGATCGTGAAGAGCCCGAGCAGCGAGGTCGCCGGTGACTTTGGCGGATCGCCTCGGCGGCCGAGCTAGTTATGCACCTTCGCCCGATGCAGTGGTCCTCGCGACCTTGAGCGTCGAGGTATTCGAGGCGGTCGAGCTCGAGGTTGAGTTTCGGGAGTAGGGGTGTTAGCGGATGACCACCCCTACCTCGGTGTGGTCGATGTGGTAGACGCATTTTGGGAGTGTCGTGGTGCGAGGAGCTTGTTATTTTGCGGCGGCGGGGCCATTTGCGAGCTGTCCGTCGAGGGTATACGGATGTTCGACTCGACCTTGAATCGATGGCTGGTTTATCACGCCGCTGCTATCGCCTGCGAGGGGTGTGATTTGAGTAAGCGGTAGTTCTGGTATATCCTTAACCCTACAGAGATTTGTATCGTGATATGATGATTTTATGTTGAGTGTTATGTTTGGATAGCATGGTGTAAAATTGTGATCTAGAGAACATGGTTAGTTGAAAAGGTAAGCTTAGGGATAGGAAATTATAATCAGTAGAATATTATAACAAGTTGAGACCTTAGATGTAAAGGCGTCTTAAGTAAAAGATTTCACGGTTGGTCTTTGTTGAAATGCGTGGTATCGTGAAATATATTGTGGGATGATTCCTTGGGTTGTGTAAGATGAAAGTGGTAGCTTCGGGACTTGAATAGGTAAGATTGTTCGGATCGGGAACAAAGTGCAGTGCGATTATGGGTGGGTTGAGGACCGTTCGCGGGTCAACCGTGGCCGGAAAAAGGTGGGGTCAGTTCGAGGTGGTCGCGGTGGTAGGATCACGAGGTACAAGACCCAAGTTTAGGTAACCTTTGTATGAGTTCGTGGGCGTGTTCGACGAGAATCGGATCGTGGCGGGAATGGCCTTGAAGAAATTCGAGGCTAGTAAGATGACCAAGTTTGGAGTAGTGACTCAAGATTTTGGAAGCGAAGTGATGGTGAAGTATGATGCGTGTACTAGAAAGAGTTCAGTGTTAGAAGAGTCTGACAGTAAGGAAAGAAGTGAACATGTCTTTGAGAGATAGAAGTGATCATTTTGTGAAGTGAATGTGCGGCGGAGTATCCTTTGGACCGGGGCGAGAGTTGGTGTTGTTTACACCTTTGAGGTGATTCCTCGTTGGCTTGGATTTGGGTTTAGCGTATGATTTTATTATGGCAATATGGGGCATAGTTGGTTTCGTAAGTATAGTAGTGAAGACTATCTGCAAGCGCGTATGCGTTTGGAGACTTAGAAGGAACATTCGGGGCGAATGTTTCTAAGGGGAAAAGCGTCATCACCGCGAAAGCAACCACGACTCAAACAGGTTCAACCTTGATATCGCTTGGCCGGTAAGAGGCTAGCGTAGGACTCTGTCTCTGAAGCCCTAAGAACTGCATGGTCATTGTAGGCTGCGAATGAACTCTGCGGATCCTCATGGACCTCGAACCATAAAACTTCGGGCGGATGACAACCCGGAAAATCCCGGATCCATAAGCCCCATCGGCTCTGGGTTAGCTACTGCTCATCGCGGCCCTACCCTTATGTCGATCGATAGTCGATCATTCTCCATAATCTCTGTGCTACGCCTTTGCGGAGGCTGGAGGCAGATGCAGGAACCTCTGAAACTCTGCGCCGCTCTCGGCTCCTCTATCTTTGGCGTGGCTGAACTTGCTGCCAGCCTTCTGCCTCGAGCATAGTGCATGCGAGTCTGGTAACCCTCTGCGTACCTCTGGCGACTCCTGCTGTGCCTTGCCACTACGGGCTCGGTGCGCTCCGAGTGGAGGCATATCATCCCATAAGA
Source organism: Przewalskia tangutica (assembly GCA_029844215.1). Lineage (NCBI taxonomy): Eukaryota > Viridiplantae > Streptophyta > Magnoliopsida > Solanales > Solanaceae > Przewalskia > Przewalskia tangutica. The sequence goes on along the minus strand of JAQGDG010000469.1, from coordinate 111,085 downwards.
CTAGGTCGGAGAGGATTCAACCTAATAAGGCGACTCTGCTGCGATCTCGAGAGAGAAGAATGGAAACCAATCCTAAATGTCCTGCGACCTCACGATTATAGGCGTGGTGCACGACACGCGATAATCAAGACTACACTAGACACGGTGTAGACACTTTCAGAGGACTAAGCGCTCACGATACCACTTTTGTCACGACCAGGCCGGGACGCGGCCCGGTGCCCTACAGGCACCGCTACGAGTAAACATCGAGAGATAATCGTGAACATACATGAAACTTATAAAATAAACAACGAGTAAAAGCAGCGGTTAGCGGATAGGGCTACATGCTTGGACATAAATATATACAGCAGAAGCGGTTGCCTCGTTTCTTTACAAAGTGACCCACAAATATGTGACTCTGGACCTCACAGAGTTTTTATCATAACAAGCGTGGTGGGACAGGGCCCGCCGTACCACGAATATACATGAAACTACTACCTCGGAAAACCGTACGAGAGATAAGCCTCGGAGCAAATGGAGCTTTCTCCCAGCTGAACAGAGATCCTAAGAGCGAGGATCACGACACAGGTACCTAAAACTGCGGGCATGAGCGGCCCAGAAGGGTCAATACAACAGTGCAAGATATGGAGCGGAAATAAGGTGCAATGATTAAAACATATCGGTATAAAAGCATGGCGGGGTGGCGTAAAAGAAGTAAATCATTGAGCCTATCATGTCATTACCCCTCGTGAACTTAATCGTACCTTATTATCTTTTCCTATTTCTCGATAAAGGTTATAGTCACTTCCTTACGTGCTTACTTGAGAAAATCATCAAGTTAGCCTCACCGTATAACCTCTTACCTTACCTGACTAGTCCGCTGCGGAGGGACACTATCTTGCCGGACACAGGACACGATAAAGTCACATAGTGCGCCACAAGGTATCTTGTCGGCCCGTCTACGGGGCGTGATCTTGTATAGTCGGCGTAAGGTATCTTTGCGGCCCGTCTGGTCGATAATGTCATATAGTGCGCGTAAGGTATCTTTGCCGGCCCGTCTGCGGGTCGATAATGTCATATGATGCGCGTAAGGTATCTGCCCGGCCCGTCTCTGGAGTCGATAATGTCATATAGTGCGCGTAAAGGTATCTTGCGGCCCGTCTGCGGGTCGATAATGTCATATAATGCGCGTGAGGTATCTTGCCGGCCCGTCTGCGGGTCGATAATGTCATATAGTGCGCCCGTAAGGTATCTTGCGGCCCGTCTGCGGGTCGATAATGTCATATAGTGCGCGTGGGTATCTGCGACCCGTCTGCGGGTGCGATAATGTCATATAGTGCGCGTGAAGGTATCTTGCGGCCCGTCTGCGGGTCGATAATGTCATATAGTGCGCGTGGGTATCTTGCCTGTCACGACCGTTCGGGGCGTGGTGCATACCGGGCACCCAGTAATCATACATCGAGAAAAACGGCGGAATATAAAACAACGAAGATATGAAGCGGTATAAATAAGACACGGTTTACGGAAAAAGTTGCCTTTCGGCATAATGTATATAAATAACCCAAAATGAGCGATTTACATCCCAACCTTACAGCGGGTCTACGGACCTGCAGAGTTTAAAACAACGATGGCGGGACGGGGCCCGCCGTACCCTGAATACAAATATCTACAACGACGGGACCGTACCAAAATGCTAAGCTTAGGAGAAGCGGAGCTTTCCAATGACGGTGATCTAAACGAGGATCAGCGGTAGGAGTACCTTTACTGCGGCGTGAGCGGCCCGAAGAAGTCGATCTGCAGTGCAGTATGTGGCGAAGTGCGTAAATGAAATCATAGTAGTCTATATAAGGCGGGAGACATGTATGATAAGCCAAAACTACGATTCATGATAAATAGCGATCGTGTCAAGTCGAGGACTCATGCCCTCAAAGTCATCACAATAGAGCCGATGCGGGGTAAATGCGAAGGCATGGCCGGCTACTAAAACCCACAGTACCAACAAGGTCATAAAGCGTATCATGAGATCTGTCAGGCCGTCGCGTGATCAAAGGCGGCGCTCGCGCGATATCTAATGTGCGCGTCTAGTCACGGAACTTCCGCGACTCGCGTAGGCCAAGCAGATAGGCGCGTGAGTATAACCCGCATCGGTGCTACTCCGGCGGCGTCTGAACTGCGTCGTCGCGTAGATTCTGAGAACGCGTGACCCGCGGGCGCGTACTAACTGGAACTCCGCGATTCCGCGCCATCTGAGACCAGCGTAAGGTATTCTCGAATCATAGGTCCGTCGACCCGCTTTGATCACCCGCGTCGGGCGGCTTAACCCGGAGTTATGAATGATATAATATCAACATAACGGCTTATTGCTAAACAACATGCGCCTGACAAGGAAAAACCGGCTACACAAATATCACGAATGCTAACTCGCGTAGCATCTAACATGTTTTACTTATCAAGTCAACAGAAAATATTACAAGACTATCACAAATCAATACAATCAAGTTATTCCGCGGTACTTTCTACATTATGTTAACAAGTTGGGTTGTTAGCCCCAAAGTACTTAATGTATTACTCTTTTAAAAGATCAGTTTCTTTTACAAAGTCACCTGATACAAGTAGTATAAAAATAGAGTAATTATCTTTTGAAGTACATTAAAACACTTCTCTTGTAAAATCAAGTAACAACGTTCTTTTCCTAACGTTGAGTTTGCCTAATTTCAATTACTCGAGTTTCTCATTTTGAAAGGGTTTGTAGTTCATAGTTTTAATCCTTTAAAACAATTTGGGAAAGCATATACCTTATGTGTGAGTAGTTTATTATTGTTCATAACAATCTTATTACTGACCGTGATCTAGGAAATGTAATATCATTTGTCTAAATCTTAGATCTATGCGGATGGAAGTTTCTTGGTTTAAATACATTATTAGTCAAACATTTTCCCTTTATTAAGCTATTGTGTGGTTTGTTCGACATTCGTTCGATTTAGAAATCGATAAAACATTATTCCTTTTATCAACTCTTGGTAGTTATACCTAACTTCCGTAAAGCTAGTATGACTCTTGGCTTTTTAAAACAAGTGTTACTCTTCTTTCCAAAAAGGGTTTCTTAATTCTTTTGAACGGCTTGATTCTTATTATTAGGGCTTAAGTCAGAAGACATTGCGTAATTATTATTCGGGCTTAAGTCAGAAGACATTGCGTAATTATTATTCGGGCTTAAGTCAGAAGATATTAAGTAATTATTATTGGGCTTAAGTCAGAAGACATGCGTAATTATTATTCGATTAACATGCGTCTAGTACGTATTCTTAAAATATCATGCTTTCGAGAGGATAGGAAGAATCACATATACGGCAAGTTGAAACCTTTGTTGAGTGTTGAATATGTATGCGCGAGTATCGACCTATATCGATCAAATATGTCTATCAGCGTCTGAGTATCTTGTATAAAGCTCTAAGCAGAGGGTTCGCTATTACATGGACATTTGGCGACCTACTGCAGGTGAGCTACTCAGTCTATTGTGAAATCGAGTCACATGTAAATGCAGTTCTATTATTCTTCTTTTAAGCCCTTCTTTGTGATACTTGATTCAATTCTATTACGATACCATACAAGTATTTAATACTTATTCCTATCTTCTACAGTATATACACTCTGTTTACAAAGGAAGATAAGGTTATTTACCTCGGTAAGCCCGATAATATCTAGATAAAAGTCGCGCTTTGACGAGGTTTAGCTCTAAGTTGTGCGCTCAGGTAGCTCGAAAACCTTAGAAGTTCTTGACAACACTAATGACTAAGGGATTTGGGCTAGGGTATTTTGGGCATAATAACAATACTAGATGGCAACTTTTCTACGAGGAGGGGGTAGTGTTTGGCTAGGCTGGCTTTAGAGGGGGTTGCTCACGGCTGGAGCTACTCGAGGGGAGGGGTGTGTTTGGGCGAAAACAATAAGAGGAGAGGGAGGATTTGAGACTTAGAAAGATTGCTCGATTTAGGATGAAATAACTCTTGACAAGGGGGTATTTATAGGTCGAGGATGGCGATCGATGGCGAAGATGATGCAAGTGCAAGGCAAGTGTAGGGTGAGGATTTAGGCAAGTGTCGCGGCGACTTGCGAAAATATCTACCAACTCGAGACAAAATGGCTATCCATTTCGTCCCGATGCAGTGTGACATCCGTATTGAGAGGGTGACAAGTGTAAGCCTCTCGTTGATCTGCGTGTTCGTCACTCGGAAAAATCCATAAAATTAGAAATGACATGGCGGAATTTATCTACGCGAGTTGTGTAAAGCGTTTAGTCGAAGCGACTCTAGCGGGTGTTGTGTACAAAGTGGAGTCGTCGAGCCAAGCCCAGGGGGTGACATGTGTCGCCCTCTGCTCGTCAAAATATTTCATCTTAGAAAATATCACGATGGCCAAAATCTAGAAAACAAAATGGGCCATAGTAAATTTTCTCAGTGGGCCCAGCGTGACCATTCAGAAAATAAAATTCCATAATTCTCTAAAATTCAAGAAGTCGAATACCAAATCAGGAATCAATTCCCGTTAACGAATCTTTCCTTAGCAGGAAACTTTAAAGTGGAAAAATCGCCTCTTTCTTCCGTTCGATTCGATGTCGTATTCTCGTAAATGCGTCGTCTCGCGTACGTACCACGAAACTACGGTATAACATTCTCCTCGCTTGAAACATTCGTCGAATGTTCCTTCAAATATCAAAACAAGCAGTGCGCGGTATAGTCACTGCTTTGCTATACTTACGGAAACAACCATACCACGCTGGTCCTGACCTGACAAGCGCGCATACTTATCTCGAGTCCGAGGAATCACCTCTATCACAAAAACTCACTCGAGATCTAAAAGATACTCCTTTCGCCCTACTCTTTTACAAGCGAATGATCGCTTTATGTCGTAATACTCGTTCTTTACCTGCGTCGTGATACCACTTTTGTCACTTTGTGCGAGCCTTGCTCGACGACCCGACAAATGATGCAAGGCTGCGATCCACGAGGATGTCGTACACTTCTTATGCGCTCGAACTCTTACCACGCTGCATTCTGCTTTAGTTTCCAAATCTGAGTTCTTATCTGCGTGGTCGTTAGCGGGAACACTCGGGTGGATTCAGATGCTTTCGAACATAACAATACGAAAGATCGGACGTCTTGCCTCCCAAGTCGGACGACAATGCTAACATATAGGCAACCTGGCCTAATCTTCACATGAACTCAAAAGGCCCGAAGTAACACGGCTAAGTTTCCTCTGTTTTCCAAAACTCGTCACGCACTATCCGGTCTCTGGAACAAACTGAACGACTATCGAACGCGCGACGTGAACCAATCGATCGACAACATACTTCCGCCCCTGAGGCTTCATGGCGACATCAGAATCACGAAAATGGTAGCTTAAACATTCCCTCTACGGAGACAACAATCCCGGCTACTCGCGAAATCCAAACCTTGCGGCGAATCGGTCTGAGACTTACGAGTTCTTAACCTGCTGGTAAAACTTCCAAAAAGGAAACGGTAGTACAGGCTCATGCATCTGTCATAAGGTGAAGGTAGGCACCCGTGCGACCTTACAACCTTTACGATATAATCACCCTCACGAGTACCACGGTGCTTTGCTGAAGACGAGGCGGTGACCTCGCCGGCCCGCTCTTGGTCGAATGTATCCACGAACTCGTGCGTTGGTTAACTAAACTTGGGCCTAACACCTAGTGACCTACCACCGTGGGACCACGCGGCCCGCGAAGCAGGCCCGCGGTCGACCCGCGCGTAGCCTCGACCCAACAAACAGCGCGCGAACACTAGCTCGCGATTGGAACAATCTCGCGTATACTATGCGCCTCGATAAGGGTCAAACACGAAATAATTCTTTTACCAAAGATGGCCTCGCCTCTAAGGTCTCGTACACATTCTAAGGCTCCTTTCTCTATCCCAATCGTTCCCGATTAACTAATCATGATTCCCAATCCTGATTAACCTGATGCTATATCGAAAATAATACTTAAGATATTCGCTCTGGCATATAAATCTCTAAAGGGTTAAGGATATACCTTAACGACCGTCCGGGGCGTGCGGTGCCTTATCGGGCACCTAGTGACCTGACATCCGGAGAAAACGGCGGAAAATAAAACTTTAAACAGAAACAAGATATGTGATCATAAAGCAGGCTGACCAGCGGTTACGCTGATAACATATATAAATACAACTCTTTCAAAGCGAGCAGTTTAATCCTTTTTACAAACCCGCCCGCGGTACTACAGACCTCTAAGATTTACAACAACTATGGCGGACGGGGCCCCGCCATACCACGAATGTACAAGAACCTACAACTCGAGAACACATGCAAAAGATAAGCCTCGGAGAAGCGGAGCTTCCAGCAGCCGAGATCTAAGGCGAGGATCACGGCCGATGTACCTCTACTGCGGCATGAGCGCGGCCGAAGAAGTCGATCAACAGTACAGTATGTGGCGTAAAAATGCGTAATGAAATCATACTAGTCTATATAAAGCGAGGAGACATGTATGATAACAAACTCTGATTCGCGACATAAAGCGATCATGTCGATCGAGGACTCGCGCCTCAATCGTCACTCAAATATAACTATGGGTCTCGCGCCGCGGCATCAATCATGTTAGCATCGCGGCGCGTGCCGGAATTCTGCGCCGGTGTAGACATGTCCGTGATGCAACAATAATACCAATGCCCGGCGCGCATGCCGGAATTCTACCTCGGTGTGAACCGTCCGTATGGCATCAACGATAATATCTTGGGTGATCAACCGCGCGTAGCCACGTGCCGGAATTCTACCTCGGTGTAGACATGTCCATGTAACCTGATAACAATATATCGGGTAATCAACGGCCGCGTAACGCGTGCGAGTCTGCGTCGGTGTAGACATGTCCGTGTGACATCAGCAATGAGGCGATAATCAAAATGGAAACATACGTGGAATTCTCATTGCCGTACGTCGAGTAAGTTCTCGACAAGTCGGACCTACATCGAGAGCGGTAACGAAATACCGGCGCAGCAAAGGCTATCGTCGAAGCATAGGCGAGTTTCACAACATGACAAGCATGGCGAGTTTCCGCAATGACAAGCATAGGCAAGTTTCGCGACAACAAGCGCAAGTTTCACCTGACTCGAAGTACTTTCGTTTTATGCCAAAGTCGGGTTTTTAACCCCAAAGTACTACATCGTTAAGTTCTTTTAAAAGAGATCCATTACTTTTATAAAAGTCACCTATACAGTAGTATTAGAATGACCAACCCGTTCCTTTTTCAAAATCAAGTATGACATTCTTTTCTAAGTTCGGTTGCCTAGTTTGATTACTCGAAACACCGTTTTCAAATGCTTAAGTCCTTATTTTAGAAAGGTTTCATAACTCATAGTCTTAATCTCTTTTAAAACAATTGAGTAACATATGTCATATATGTGAGTAGTTTATTCTTGTTTATAACGATCTTATCTGACCGTGATCTAGAAAATATAATATCATTTTGTCTTATCTTGGCTTATGCGGATGGAGGTTTCACGGGTTTTAATACACGTCATTATTGAATACATTTTCCTTTATTATTATTGATGCGATAGTGCAGCCGATACGCATTACGATTCCCGAAATCGGTAAAACATTATCACTTTAAAACCAAGTACTCATTACTCACGAATGAGGTTTCACACAACGTCCGTTAAAACAAATAAGTTAAGTCTCTTATCTTATAAGATCAAGTCTCTTAACTTCTAACATCGATAAACCATTTTCACTACGTAAGGTCGTTATAACTAACTTCCCGTAGCTATTATAACACCTATGTTTTAAACCAACCAAATCACATACGTATGCGTCTGCGTACTACATAGTTCCATGACAATCATGCTTTAGAAAAGATAGGAAGAGGTTCACGTACCATGACGATTTATCGACGATAAGCAAAAATCTCAAATCTTACAACGCACTAGCCTTTCCACTCCTCGGGTAGAATACGCTACTCTTAGTCTTTCACTATAAAGGTCTGGCGTCTATTAACCCCAAAACACAAGTTTCTATCTTTCTGAGAAAATTGGCACCTCACTGCCATGACAGCGTAAATCTCTCTATCAGTGGCTACGAACCAACCGAGGTTTACGTCTATGGGGCGTGTACAATTCTACTCGGCAATACTACACAAGTCTCTTTGTCTGATCCACATGTAAATCTGATTGATTCGATTCTTTATGCTTGGGCTTAAGTCAAAAGACATTGCGCGATCTTAACAGTTACATATATAGTATCTTGACTATATATTCTAATAACATGTAATTTCAATTACAAATAGAGAACAAGATAATTACCTCGATAAGCCCATAATTATCAAGTTATAATGTCGATCTGAGCAGGTTTAGCTCGCTCAGTGCGCTCAGGCCACTCCGAACAACGTTAGAAGTTCTAACCAACTGCTCAAATCTTGACCAAGTATGAAGATTTCCTTAGGGTTTCGGTTTGAGACTAAAGGACAAAGGTAGTATTTAAGGCTCTACGTATAGAGGTATCTTTGGAATACTACAAGTGAGGCTAAGGTATTTTGGGCATTATAACAATACTAGGAGAGTATTTCTAAACCACAAAAAGGGTATTATCACGAAAACAACTAGGCTAGGGGTACCCAGCATTTGCCTCAAAGGGAGGGTTTCTCGGCCAGGGCCTTGCTTAGGGAGGGCTCTTGGGCGAGAGTCAACAGAGGAGAGGAAGGATAGCAAGACTTGGAACATGTTTGGATGAATGAAGTCTTGAGCGAGGGGGTATTATAGCAAACCCAAAGCCAACGATGGCCAAGATCCTTCCAAGTGTATAGCAAGTGTAAGAGGCAAGATTAAGCCAAGTGCACTAAACCTACTCATTAAAACCCTCGAAATATCTTGAAATATCTACAGCGACTTGCCCTCCCGATCGGCGAGTGCGCCCTTGCCTCCGTTGTGAGGTGACACATGTCACCCTCGTTGGTCCAAAAGGTTTCGTCTCTCGGAAAAATCCGCAAAAATACAAAGCGACATGGCGGAATTTTCCGCCATGAAGTTATGTAAAGCGTTTAGTCAGCGACTCTAGCAGGTGTTGTGCACAAATGTCATTCGGCGAGCCACTGGCGGGGTGACCGCGTGTCACCCTCTGTGGCCCTCAAGCGTCTTCAGAAAAATATCCACAATGGCCAAAATCTAAAACAAAGTGGGCCCCACAGTAAATTTCTCAGTGGGCCCAGTGACCATTCGAAAATAAAATCTCAAAATTCTAATATAATCCATGAAGTCCAAATACCAATCACGGGAATCGAATTCCCGTTAACGAACCTTTTTCTTCACAAATAGCGGAAACTTTTAGTGAAAACTCATCTTTCTTTCTTTTCAAAATTTACGCGTACTCCAAATGCGTGCGTCCTCACATACATACCCTGCAACTACGAGGTATAACATTCTCCTCGCCAGAAACGTGCGTCGAATGTTCCTTCTCAAATCGGATAACGATAAAGTTCCTCTAACAGTTGCAGCGCCCGCGGCGCGAACTAACACGCGTTCTCTTCTCCACAACTCGTTGTACCGCTTCTCGAACACTCGAACTCTTTCTAGTATCAGTACCACACTTCGATGCCTGTTTCCTACCTTTGGAGTTACTACCTCGAACTTGGTCATCATACTACTTGATCTCCGTAAGGCCATTCCGGCCTCGCGCGATCGGCACGGTCGAACATATCCACCCGACTCATCGATGGTCATACAAACTTGGGCCTAGCATCCTCGTGACCTACCACTGGCGGGACCACGGGCAGCCCACCCCCAGGGTTGCGGTTGACATGAAATGGTCCTCGACCCGACTGACGCGCGAACTCTTGTTCCCCGTCCGGAACAATCTTACTAATTCACGTCATGAAAGCTACCACTTCCGTCTCACACTACCCACGGACTTATCACACAAATAAATCCCACGTATACTACTACTCGATAAGGGTCAAAAATAAATAAATCTTTAACTCAAGCGACGCTTACCCCTAAGGTCTCGGTCGTGACATAGTCTAAGGTTCATACTTACCGTGCCATCGTATCCTCGACTAAGCATGTTTTCTAACTCCACGATTATCACAGCGCTATCGTACATAGCACGTAATAATGAGACCATCATAACAAGCATGCCAAAACTCTAGAGGTTAAGGATATACAAGCTGCTCCACTCTAATCATAGGCACTGCAATAGCATGCGCTAATAGAAAGCGATGAACGGCTGATCCGGTAATTTGAGTCGTAACATCAGTGCTACCCTTGTCGGACAGTTCCTCGCAAAATGGCCTGCTGTCGCAAAAATAACAAGCTCACCTGGCACCCGACACTCCGAAATGCGGTCTACCACGTCGACCACGAGGTAGGGTGACGCGTCTGAACACGCACCGCGAAACTGAACCTTGGAGCCACGACTGCTCTCGAATACTCTGAAGGTTGTGGAGGACCACTCTGTCTTGGCGGAGGTACAAAACTAGTATCTTCTTGAGGCGGTCCGCCTCGAAAGTCGCAAAGGACCACTGTTGTTACGGCCTCTTACTGCTTGATCTTGGTCGTTCGTCGACCTCTCAGTGCCTCGCGTCCCGGTCGTGAGCTGCGTGCGGGCAATGTCCATGCCGGTGAAGCTACTCACGAACATGCCTCGACATGTAATCATCGAGCCACTGAAACATATCGGTGCACTCGATCCTCCATACTAGCTTCTGCCTTGGGGCGTCTGGGCGATGAGTCGAACTCCGCATTGTACTCCCGAACCGTGCGCCGCTCATCTAAGCATCAAAAATGCAGCCGGCGTGCCCTCGCTCATGCGGAGGCAAGAAGTGAGTGAGAAAGCCCAGAAACTCATCCCATCTTTGCTGGAAGTGCATGCTCCCGGGAAAGCTCATGAATCAAACCAATCATTTGCGGTATCACGCGGCCGATCACGAACAAGATCCTGAGACTCGGTCTCTGACCTTGATCACGCGTGATCGCCGCTAGCGCGGATGAACTCCTGCGGATCATCCTCGGGCCTCGACCCGTAAAACTCTGGCGGGCTACAACTTCGGAAAGTCGTAGCCTCAGGCTATCTTTCGGGGTGAACGGCTGGTGCTCACCCAGGCTGGGCTGCTGCGTCGGCCCTATCGCCATCACGGCCCACGACCACGGCGGCCGGCCCGAGCCATTTCGCTTGTAACCCGTCTCCTGCCCGGTGTGGGGTGGAGGCTCAGTGCTGCGGTCTCGGCGACCATTCTGCTGACTCTAACCTCTGCTGAAATTGGTGGCGTCCTGAAACCCGCCGTCGAGCCTGACCTCGAGTCTTTATGCGGGCTGCGCCTGTACTCTCTGTATCTCACTAAGCGGTTCCCTCATTTGTCTTGCCGCCGGGGCTCACGGTTGCCTGCGGAGGCATAAGCGTAAAAAGCGAGACCACGTCGGAGGGTCCGACTTACAACAGCTCTAAGGCGCGATCTCGGAATGAGAAGAATGGAAACCAATCCTAAATGTCCTGCGACCTCACGATTATAGATGTGGTGCGCGACGTCGATAATCAGACTACTAGACACGATCGTACCTGCTTTCAGGGATTAAGCGCTCGATACCACTTTGCTAACGACCGTCCGGGGCGTTCGGTGCCTTATCGGGCACCTAGTGATGACAACGTCGAGAAAACCGGCGGAAAATAAAACTTTAAACAAGAAACAAGATATGTGATCATAAGCAGGCCAACCCAGCGGTTACCTTCCGATAACATATATAAATACAACTCTTTCCAGCGAGCAGTTTAATCCTTTTTACAAACCACGCGCAGTACTCTGGACCTCTAAGATTTACAACAACTATGGCGGGACGGGGCCGCATATACCACAGAATGTACAAGAACACAGACTCGAACACATGCAAAAGATAAGCCTCGGAGAAGCGGAGCTTCCCAAGCAATGGCCGAGATCCTAGGCGAGGATCACGGCCGATGTACCTCTACTGCGGCATGAGCGGCCCGAGGAAAGTCGATACAACGGTACCAAGTATGTAAGCGTAAAAATGCGTAATGAAATCATACTAGTCTATATAAAGCGGGAGACATGTATGATAACGAACTCGATTCTGACATAAGCGATCATGTCGATCGGGGACTCGCGCCTCAGTCATCACTCGAAATATAACTATGGGTCTCACGCCCAGCGTCAATCATGTTCGCATCGCGCGTACCGGGTCTGCATCGGTGTAGACATGTCCATGATGCAACAATAATACGATGCCCGTGGCCCGTGCCGGAATTCTACCTCGGTGTGAACCGTCCATGTGACATCAACAATAATATCTTGGGTGATCAACCTGCGCGCGTAGCCACGTGCCCCGAATTCTACCTCGGTGTAGGCATGTCCATGTAACCACAATAACAATATATCGGGTAATCAACGCGCGTAGCGCGTGCCCCGGAATCTTGCGTCGGTGTAGGCATGTCCGTGTGACATCAGCAACAAGCGATAATCAAAATGGAAACATGCGGTGGAATTCTCCATCACTATGACGCGTCGAGTAAGTTCTCGACAAGTCGAATGACCTCTATCGAGAGGCAGCGGTAACACGAAATACCGCAACCTGCAAAGGCTATCGTCACAAGCATGGCGAGTTTCACGACAACAAGCATAGGCAAGTTTCACAACAACAAGCATAGGCAAGTTTCACAACAACAAGCATAGGCAAGTTTCACCTGACTCAAAGTACTTTCATTTTATGCCAAAGTCGGGTTTTAACCCCAGTACTACATCGTTAAGTTCTTTTAAAGAGATCCATTACTTTTATAAAGTCACTATGCAGTAGTATTAGAATGACTGACCCATTCCTTTTCAAAATCAAGTAACAACATTCTTTTCCTAAGTTCGGTTTGCCTAGTTTGATTACTCGAGCTTCTCATTTTCAAATGCTTAAGTCAACTTATTTTAGAAAGGTTTCGCTAACGTAGTCTTAATCTCTTTTAAAACAATTGAGTAACATATGTCATATATGTGAGTAGTTTATTCTTGTTTATAACGATCTTAATCGAATGACCATGATCTAGAAAATGTAATATCATTTTGTCTTATCTTAGCCACATGCGGATGGAGGTTTCTACGGGTTTTAATACAACGTCATTATTGATACATTTTCCTTTATTAGCATTTGCGATAGTGCAGCGATACATTACGATTCGAAATCGGTAAAACATTATCTGTTATACCCGTAGTTCGGGGTATGTATGCAGGGCGTGCGATGCGAGAATATGACGAAAGATTGGAAAGGAAGAAAGAGTGAATTTTCACGGAAAAGTTTCGGTTTTGTGAAGGAAAAAGGTTCGTTTATGGGAATTGGATTCCCAGTTTGGTGTCGGACTTCTGGAATATTAGAGAATTATGGAATTTTATTTTGAAAATGGTCACGTGGGGCCCACGGGAGAAATTCTGATTTTGTGGGGCAGCTTTGATTTTGAGATTTTGGCGTTTTGGATATTTTACGAAGAGCGAAATATTTTGGGCGAATCGGGGCGACCGTGTCACCCGTATGGCACCTTTGGGCGAAATATGTTTGTCTTGACGCGGTTAAGTCGTTTTTAAATGAAGCGTTTTCTGACTTTCGTGGGAATTTCGGCTATGTCATTAAGTATTTTTGCGGATTTAGAGAGGCGGAACATTTTGGACCAGCGGGAGGTGACATGTCACCTCGCATTGGAAACAAGTGGCGGCCTGATGGGCCCGATTGGGAATGGCAAGTGGGAGATATTTTTGGTAGATATTTTGTGTGCAAGTTGGCTAGGTACACGTGGGTGAATCTTGGCCTACTTGCTAACAACAGCTAGATCTTGGCCGTTGGTTGGCCTTGGCTTGTCTTATAAATACCTCTCCTTTGATGAACTTCCCCGTCAAAATGCCTAAATCTTGAGCCTTCCCCTCCAGCACCATTGAGGCCCCCTTGGCCGAGTTCCCCACAGTGGGGTGGTAGAGGGTAGCCACCCCACTCGCTGTGGTGTGGTAGTGGGGTACCCACTGCTAGTTTGTTTTCTTATAATACCACTCTTGGTAGAAATACTCTCAAGTATTGTTATAATGCAATTACCTTAGCCATATACCTTGTAGTATTCAGGTTATACCTTTACAAAAAGCCAGAAATACTATTATACTTCAGTCAGTCCACGAGGCGAAACCACAGGAAAATCTCGTAGTCAGTTGGAGTATTGTGTAGAAGTTGGTTAGAACTTCTAAGGGTGGTTTAGAAGCGGGTTGGGCGCTCGGAGTTGGAGTTAAGCGATTGCGAGTTCGACTTTAAACTCCGGATAATTATGGGCTTATCGAGGTAATTATCTTGTCCTATTGTAATTGGAAATTACATGTTGTTAGATTGTATAGTAGAAGTATACTATATATAGTCTTGATGTAATTACATGGGGTGTATTCTGATGAACTTGTGTAGTAATCTGAGTGGAGTAGAATTGTACCGTTAGGGTTAGATGTATAACCCCACTGGTTGGCTTGGTGGCCAGGCCTCGTTAGAGGAGGAGGTTCTGTTGTTGCGGGAGGTCTTTAGAAATTTACGTAGAAAGTTCTACGATGAGACCTTAATGTTAATAAAGCGCCTTGGCCTTATAGGTTGAAGTACTACGTGTGGCGCGTTCTACTTGGCTTAGGAGTAGCCAGCGGCTTGAAGTACTCGGAGCATTTTGCTATTTTAGTCGATAATCGTCGCGGTATGTGAACCTCTTCCTATCTCTCTAGCATGATATGTGTGAACTATGTAGTGCGGTGAGCGTCACGTGTGCTAAATGTATTCGATGGGTTTAAAACATAAAGTGTTATAACGGCTTTATGGGAAGTTGGTTATAACGACTTTATGTAGATAAGAAAACACTTTGTGGTTTTAAAGGTAAATGATTTGTTTATAAGCGGCGATGTGTGATTATAAAGAACTGAAGTATTTCAAAGATTTACGAAATCGTTTTGAAAGAAGTAATACTTGGTTTTGAGAACTTAAGAGTTATACTAGCTTTATGGGAAGTTAGGTATAGCGGCTTAAACGTTTTCTTGATTTTGGAAATCGGGATGTGTATCGACAAACCCTTTGCGAGCGTTAATAAAGAAATGTTTTGAACAATTAAGTATTATTAAAACCGATGAAACTTCCATCTGCGTAGAAGCTAAGATGAGACAAAATGATATTTCCTAGATCATGTAACTGTAATAAAGATTGTTATAAACAGAATATCTACTCAATATAAGGCTTATGTTTCTCAGTTGTTTAAAAGAATTATATTCTTAAATGAATAAGACTATGAGCTGAAACCTTTCTAAAATAAGAAGCGTGAACATTTGAAATTAGGCAAACTTGGGCGTTTGGAAAATAATGTTGTTACTTGATTTTACAAAGGTAAGAGTTTTAGTTTTCTTAAAAGAATGATCCTCTATTTTATACTACGGGTATTGTGTGACTTATGTGAAAAGCAGATCTTTTTTAAGATTTTAATGTGTGAAGTACTTTGGGGATAGATACGAACTTGTTAGTAGAAAGTACCTTGTGTGAATAACTTGATTGTATTGGTTTGTGATAGCATGTAATACTTTCTTGTTGCTTTGATAAGTAAAAGTGTTAGGATGCTCGTGTGTTAGTATCTTGTGATGTTTGTGTAAGGGGTTTCCACTTGATTGTGCTTATTAACTATCGATCGTTATGATAGTATTGTGGCATTCGTCTCTTGAGATGATTAGGGGTTAGCGCCCTCCGTCTGGGGTAGACTCGGTGATGCAGGACCGTGATTCGAGAATACCTCGTGCGGGTCTGAGGGCCTATGCGGAGCTACGAGTTCGAGTTAGTGTGCGTCCTTTATGGGCTTGCGGTCGTTGTGGCCATGCGGACTGCGAAGTCGGGGCGATGCGGAGTAGCTACCCTCGATGCGGGAATACCTCATGCGGGCGATGAGATTGGCCTATGCGGGCTGCGGGAAGTTCGAGGACTAGGCGCGCGTTAGATCTGCGGGCAAGTGGCGAGCTTTGATCATGTGGCGATGCAAGCGAGATCTTATAATCTGATTTATGACCTTGTTGAGTGCGGTGAGTGTTAGTAGTCGGCTATGCCTTACGTACTTACTGTCAGTTTTATTAGGACACAGGTGGGACACGGTGTTCATATGTATTCCTTGGTGCTTGTATATCATAAAGCTGCGATGAGGAAGGTATTCCACGGGCACGATTGATGTTGTGGCGTGAGACCCGTTGTTAAATTGAGTGATGACTTGAGGTGTGAGTCACGACTTGACATGGCTTATTTATGGTGAAGCTGTAGTTTGGTTATCATCGTATCTCTGCTTTGTATAGACTACTATGATTTCATTCTGATGTTATTTATTTTAGTTTCACATACTCGGTACTGTTATGCTTGACCTCCTTGAGGCTGCGTTCATCTGCGAGTTGAAGTACATCGATCGTTGATCCCAGCTCTCGAGTCCTGATTCGGCGTTGGGAAGCTCCGTTTCTCGGAGGCTTATCGATGGTATAGTCCTGTCGTAGTAAGTGTTTACATTCGAGGGTTTGGCGGGGCCACTGTCGCCGTTGTGATAAATATCATTCTTAAGTGCATGAAATCTTTGTTGTGGCGGGGTTGGTAAAAAGGATTAAAATTTGTTCATTTGTAAAGAGTTGATGGTTATATATATGCAGAAAGGCAAGTTTTCCTGATTATTGTTTTATATTTACATTTATCTCATGTTGTTGTTTTATGTTGTTGATTACTCGATGTTGTGTCACTAGGGTGCAGGGTAAGGCACGATCACGGGCGGATTTGGTGCGTGACAAAGTGGTATCGAAGCGATTAATCCTCGGAAAGTGTCTACGAACCGTATCGATAGAGTCTTGATTATCGGTGTGTTGTGCACATCAATGTCGGAGGCTATAGGATATTTAGGATTGGTTTCTATTCTTCTCACTCTGAGATCGTGCCTTAGAAATTTGTGTTGTAAGTTGAACCCTGCGGCGAAATCTTTTCCACTTATCATTATGCCTCGCGTAGGAGCAGAGCCCGGGAGGGCAAAGCGTAGGAGGCTGAGTAGAGTTCGAGAGGGTGGCGAGGGCACGGGCCCAAATCATTACCTAGGGTAGTGCCGTTCGGGGATTTCTGCGGCGTCACTAGCCCGGCGAGTTTAACGCGGTGGCGGTTCCTCTGCGTCCACGATATTTGAACGCCGGTTCCACGGCCAGAGAGCAGTGAATATAGTTTGCGAGAGACAACGCATTTACTAGTATGGATTTGGCTACGGAGAGTATCCGATGTATCGCGAGTCTTGATGACTACAAGAGAAGGTTGTGCGAGTAATTCTTGATTGGGCTTGAGCGTGGCACGTATGCGTGCTTATGTCTGGCGAGCGAAAAAGCGTAGAGATTGACGGGTTAACCAGGGCAATGAGAGAAATTCGGGCGAGGTCGCCGGTAACTTTCAAGGTGAGTATACCTTAAGTGCTATGTTACGATAGCGATGTGTTAGTTGTGATTAGAATCATGGTGGGTTAGCAGAGTAAGATTTTGGGGATAGAAGGTGTGAGCCTTAGAGTGTTATACGTAAAGACCTTAGAGGTAAGGCCGTCTCGAGAAAGGTGTAGTGTTATGTTTGACCCTTATAGGGTGCATAGTGCCGTGAGCTATGTTCGTGGGATAAGTCCCGGAGTAGCGTGATTTGAAGGAAGGTAGTCGAGCTAAGAAGACCGCGAGTTTTAAATGCGTGTTTAGTAAGATTGTTCCTTGGGAGATGGTATTTTGCGCTTTGGAGTCGGGGTTGAGGCTACGTGCGGAGTCGACCAGCGGTAGGTTTGGTGGTGGGGTCGGTTGTGGTGGTCCTCTTTGTGTTAGGGTCGTGAGGTGTTAGGCCCGTATTTAGTTAGCGTGCAAGTTCGTGAATGCGTTCGACGGTGGTACGGCGATGGGGCGACCTATCGTGTTCTTGGTCGGTCGTTCCGCGGCGGTGTTGATGTTATACGAAAAGGTTGTGAGGTTGCGGGGTGCCTACCTTCGCCTTATGGCAGACTGATGGAGCCAGTGCGGTGTTTCTCTTCTGGGAGTTTGTACGAGCGGGGCTAGGAACTTCGGTGAGTCTCGTATCGCATTCGCCACCGGGCGGTGTTTTGATTTAGGGTATGTGAGATCGTTGTCTCGGTTGGGAGTGTTTAAGCTACCATGTCGATGTTGGATGTCGTCTTGTGGCGCCTTGTAGAAGCGAGAAATGCAAGTTGCGGTCGATTGGTTCGATGTTGGCGGGGTTGAATAGTTAGTTGAGCTTGTTCCGGTGGTGTGGATAGTGAAGCTTGTCTAGAAGAAGTTACGGCGGCTCGGAGAATCGTGCGGATGTCGGCGGCGCTTAGAGTTGAGTTGTGGTCGGTCTTCTTGAAAGTACCACCGGACGAGTGTGGCGAGTTTTGAAGCGAAGGAACTTAGCGAGTTACTTTGGGCCTTTGTGAGTTCATGTGAAGAATAGGCGAGTTGCCTATATGTTAGCATTTCTTGCGTCAGACTTAGGAGGAAGGGCGTCCGGTCTTCGTATTGTTATGTTGGAAAGTATCGAAGATCCGTCGAATGATCGATTAATGATGACCACGTTAGAGATAGTAACCGAGTTTTGGATACTAAAGCGATGCTCGAAATGTGATAAGAATCAGTGTACAACGGTGATCGCATGCGGCCGGTACCGTTTGTTGGAGTCGTCGGGCAAGGCTCGCGACAAAGTGACAAAAGTAGTATTATTTGTGGTGATGTAGAGTGTTTCCTCGTGGACTTAGATGTAAGTGTTGCGCGGTATTTACGTGGCGGTATGGCGAGGATTGTTCGTAAGTATAGTAGTGAAGACTATCTTGGCGCCGCGTTTGTTTGAGACTTAGAAGGAACATTCGGAACGAATGTTTCTAAGGAAGAATGTTATACCCGTAGTTCGGTATGTATGCAGGGCGTGCGTGCGAGAATATGTGAAAGATTGGAAAGGAAGAAAGAGGTGAATTTTCCACGGAAAAGTTTAGGTTTTTGTGAAGGAAAAAGGTTCGTTTATGGAATTGGATTCCCAGTTTGGTATTCGGACTTCTGGAATATTAGAAATTATGGAATTTTATTTTCGAAAATGGTCACGTGGGGCCGCGGGAGAAATTCTGGTTTTGTGGGGCAGCTTTGATTTTGAGATTTTGGCGTTTTGGATATTTTACGAAGGCGAAATATTTTGGGCGAATCGGGGCGACCGTGTCACCCCGTGTGGCACCTTTGGGCGAAATATGTTTGTCTGTGCACTTAGGTTAGAGTCGTTTTCGGCGAAGCGTTTTCCACGACTTTCGTAGGGAATTTCGGCTATGTCATTAAGTATTTTGCGGATTTTTAGAGGCGGAACATTTTGGACCAGCGGGAGGGTGACGTATGTCACCTCGCATTGGAAGCAAGTGGGCCTGATGGACGATTGGGAATGGCAAGTGGGAGATATTTTTGGTAGATATTTTGTGTGCAAGTTGGCTAGGTACACGTGGGTGAATCTTGGCCTACACTTGCCTAACAACTGGCTAGATCTTGGCCGTTGGTTGGCCTTGGCTTGTCTTTATAAATACCCCTCTCTTTGATGAACTTCTTCATCAAAATGCCTAAGTCTTGAGAGCCTTCCCTAAAGCACCGTGAGGCCCCAGCGAGAGTTCCCCACAGTGGGGTAGGCGAGGGTAGCCACCCACTCCTTTGTGGTGTGGTAGTGGGGTACCACACTGCTAGTTGTTTTCTTATAATACCCACTCTTGGTAGAAATACTCTCAAAGTATTGTTATAATGCCCAATTACCTTAGCCATATACCTTGTAGTATTCTAAGGTTATACCTACAAAAAGCCCGAAATACTATTATACTTCGTGGGTCCAGAGCGAAACCACAGGAAAATCTCCATAGTCAGTTGGAGTATTGTGTAGAAGTTGGTTAGAACTTCTAAGGGTGGTTTTAGGCGGGTTGGGCGCTCGGAGTTGGAGCTAAGCGATTGCCAGTTCGACTTTAAACTCGGATAATTATGGGCTTATCGAGGTAATTATCTTGTCCTATTGTAATTGGAAATTACATGTTGTTAGATGTATAGTAGAAGTATACTATATATAGTCTTGTTGTAATTACATGGAATTTGTATTCTGATGAACTTGTGTAGTAGTGCAGTGGAGTAGAATTGTGCAGTTAGGGTTAGATGTATAACCCACTGGTTGGCTTGGTAGCGGCCTCGTTAGAGGAGGAGGTTTCTGTTGTTGCGGGAGAGTCTTTGAGAAATTTGCGTAGAAAGTTCTACGATGAGACCTTAATGTTAATAAAGCGCCTTGTGGCCTTATAGGTTGAAGTACTACGTGTGGCGCGTTACTTGGCTTAAGGAGTGGCCAGAAGCGGCTTGAAAGTACTCGGGCATTTTGCTATTTTAGTCGATAATCGTCGCGAGGTATGTGAACCTCTTCCTATCTCTCTAGCATGATATGTGTGAACTATGTAATGCGGTGAGCGTACGTGTGCTAAATGTATTCGATGGGTTTAAAACATAAAGTGTTATAACGGCTTTATGGGAAGTTAGTTATAACGACTTTATGTAGATAAGAAAACACTTTGTGGTTTTAAAAGGTAAATGATTTGTTTATAAGCGGCTTGATGTGTGATTATAAAGAACTTGAAGTATTTCAAAGATTTACGAAATCGTTTTGAAAGAAGTAATACTTGGTTTTGAGAACTTAAGAGTTATACTAGCTTTATGGGAAGTTAGGTATAGCGGCAAACGTTTTCTTGATTTTGGAAATCGGGATGTGTATCGACAAACCAACTGCGGCGTTAATAAAGGAAATGTTTTGAACAATTAAGTATTATTAAAACGGTAGAAACTTCCATCTGCATAGAAGCTAGATGAGACAAAATGATATTTCCTAGATCATGGTTCTTTGTAATAAAGATTGTTATAAACAAGAATATCCTACTCGCATATAAGGCTTATGTTTCTCAGTTGTTTAAAGAATTATATTCTTAAATGAATAAGACTATGAGCTATGAAACCTTTCTAAAATAAAGCGTGAACATTTGAAATTAGGCAAACTTGGGCGTTTGGAAAATAATGTTGTTACTTGATTTTACAAAGGTAAGAGTTTTAGTTTTCTTAAAAGATGATCCTCTATTTTTATACTACGGGTATTGTGTGACTTATGTGAAAAAGCAGATCTTTTTTAAGATTTTAATGTGTGAAGTACTTTGGGGATAGATGCAGAACTTGTTAGTAGAAAGTACCTTGTGTGAATAACTTGAGTGTATTGGTTTGTGATAGCCTTGTAATACTTTCTTGTTGCTTTGATAAGTAAAAGTGTTAGTATGCTACGTGTGTTAGTATCTTGTGATGTTTTTGTAAGGGGTTTCCGCTTGATTGTGCTTATTAACTATCGGTCGTTATGATAGTATTGTGGCATTCGTCTCTTGAGATGATTAGGGTTAGCTGCCCTCCGTCTGGGGTAGACTTCGGTGATGCAGGACCGTGATTGAGAATACCTCATGCGGGTCTGAGGGCCTATGCGGGCTACGAGAGTTCGAGTTAGTGTCGTCCTTTATGGGCATGCGGTCGCTTGTGGCCATGCGGTGCGAAGTCGGGGCGATGCGGGAGTAGCTACCCTCGATGCGGGAATACCCATGCGGGCGATGAGATTGGCCTATGCGGGCTGCGGGAAGTTCGGGACTAGGCAGCGTTTAGATCTTGCGGGCAAGTGGCGGCTTTGATCATGTGGCGGTCTAGAGCGAGATCTTATAATCTGATTTATGACCTTGTTAGTGCGGTGAGTGTTAGTAGTCGGCTATGCCTTCGTACTTACCATGCAGTTTTATTAGGACAGTGGGACTGGTGTTCATGTGTATTCCTTGGTGCTTGTATATCATAAGCTGGCGGTGAGGAAGGTATTCCGCAGGCACGATTGATGTTGTGGGCGTGAGACCCGTTGTTAAATTGGTGATGACTTGAGGTGTGAGTCACGACTTGACATGGCTCTTATTTATGGTGAAGCGTAGTTTGGTTATCATACATGTCTCTGCTTTGTATAGACTACTATGATTTCATTTCTGATGTTATTTTAGTTTCACATACTAAATTTTTGTTATGCGACCTCCTTGAAGCGCTGCGTTCATCTGCATGAGTTGAGGTCATCGATCGTTGATCCTAGCTCGAGTCACGATTCAGCGTTTGGGAAGCTCCGTTTCTCGGAGGCTTACTCCGATGGTATAGTCCTGTGCGTAGTAAGTGTTTACATTCAGGGGTTTGGCGGGGCCTGTCCCGCCATTGTGTAAATATCATTCTTAAGTGCTGTAATGCTGTTGTGGCGGGGTTGGTAAAAGGATTAAAACATTCATTTGTAAAAGAGTTGATGGTTATATATATGCAGAAAGCAAGTTTCTGATTATTGTTTTATATTTACATTTATCTCATGTTGTTGTTTTATGTTCGTTGATTACTACGATGTTGTGTCACTAGGGTGCGGGGTAGGCACGATCCAGATGATTTGGTCGTGACATTATCCTTTAAAACCAAGTACTCATTACTCACGAATGAGGTTTCATAAACATCCATTAAAACAAATAAGTTAAGTCTCTTATCTTATAAGATCAAGTCTCTTAACTTCTAACATGAAACCATTTCACTACGTAAGGTCGTTATAACTAACTTCCGTAAAGCTATTATAACACCACATGTTTTAAACCAACCAAATCACTTATGCGTATCGTCTACCGTACTCATAGTTCACAATCATGCTAGAAAAGATAGGAAGAGGTTGGCATACCTCGCGACGATTTATCGATGATAAGCAAAATGCTCAAGTACTACAACGCGCTGGCCACTTTCCACTCCTCGGTAGAATACGCTACTCTTAGTAATTTCACTATAAAGGTCTGGCGTCTATTAACCCCAAAACACAAGTTTATCTTTCTCTGAGAAAATTCGGCCTTACACACATGCGGCGTAAATCTCTCTCTATCAGTGGCTACGAAGCCAACGGGGATTTACCGTCTAAGGGCGTGTACAATTCTACTCGACAATCTTACACAAGTCTTGTCTGATCTATGTAAATCTGATTCGATTCGATTCTTTATTCTTGGGCTTAAGTCAAAGACATTGCGCGATCTTAAGCAGTTACATATATAGTATACTTGACTATATATTCTAATAACATGTAATTTCCAATTACAAATAGAGGAACAAGATAATTACCTCGATAAGCCCATAATTATCAAGTTATAATGTCGATCTGAGCAGGTTTAGCTCGCTCAGATGCGCTCCAAACCACTCCAAACAACCCAGAAGTTCTAACCAACTTCTCAAATCACTTCAACCAGCTATGAAGATTTCCTTAGGGTTTGGTTTGAGACTAAAAGGACAAAAGGTAGTATTTAGGGCTCTACGTATAGAGGTATCTTTGGAATACTACAAGGTCTGAGGCTAAGGTATTTTGGGCATTATAGCAATACTAGGAGAGTATTTCTAAACCACAAAAGGGTATTATCTGAAAACAACTAGGCTAGGGGTACCAGCATTGCCTCAAAGGGGAGGGTTTCTCGGCGAGGGCCTTTACTAGGGAGGGCTCTTGGGCGAGAGTCAGCAGAGGAGAGGGAAGGATAGCAAGACTTGGAACATATTTGGATGAATGAAGTCTTGAGCGAGGGGTATTTATAGCAAACCCAAAAGCCAACCAATGGCCAAGATCCTTCCAAGTGTATAGCAAGTGTAAGGGCAAGATTAAGCCAAGTGCACCTAAAGCCTACTCCTTAAAACCCTGAATATCTTCGAATATCTACCATGACTTGCCCTCCCGATCGGCCAGTGCGCGCTTGCCTCGTTGTGAGGGTGACACATGTCATCACCTCGTTGGTCAAAGGTTTCGTCTCTCGGAAAAATCATAAAATACAAAGCGACATGGCGGAATTTTCCGCCGAAGTTATGTAAAGCGTTTAGTCGGCTTGACTCTAGCAGGTGTTGTGCACAAATGTCATTCGGCGAAGCCACTGGCGGGGTGACACGTGTCACCTCTATGGCCCTCAAGCGTCTTCAGAAAAATATCACAATGGCCAAAATCTAGAAAACAAAGTGGGCCCCACAAAGCAGTAAATCTCAGTGGGCCCAGTGACCATTTAGAAAATAAAATCTCAAAATTCTAATATAATCCATGAAGTCCAAATACCAAATCAGGAATCAATTCCGTTAACGAACCTTTTTCTTCACAAATAGCAGGAAACTTTTAGTGAAAACTCGCGTCTTTCTTTCTTTTCAAAATTTATGCGTACTCTCGTACGTACGTCCTCACATACATACCCACCAACTACGGGGTATAACAATACTGTATCTGCGGCACTTCCCAGGTCGTTCTAATCAAACCACTGCGTGTGCATTGGGGAAGGTGATGAACTATCCGGCGATCTGAAGTAGGAGTCTCTACATCGCGCCACGCGGTGGACAATTCCTCGCAAAATGGCGGCTGGCATAAAATAACAGTGGCGAAGCCACGACCTCCCGCGATGACGCCGACCACGCGGCAGCGCGAGGTGGGGTGGCCTCGCAGCTAACACGCCCGCCTCTGCACGCTGAATCGCCCGGTGATCACGGTAGGTGAGTCCTCTGCGCATCCTTCCTCATAGAACATTCCCTCGTCACATGGCCAGCGGCGCGAGTAAAACAAGCGCGATGAAGGCGACATCCCGGGATGGCGTGCGCCACCATCGCGAACAACGAGAAAAAGCGAACTTGGTGGAGGGACACTGCTTGCCTAGCGGGCGCGTGTCTAATCTGCTGTTGGCGGTTCGCCTCGAAGTTACCAAATGATCACGCCAATCGGGCCTCTTACCCTGCTCTCGGTCACTCTGTCGATCTCTACCTCTCGGCCAGCGCACATAATCTGAGCATGGCTTTGGCTCGTTCTGGTGAAACTACTCCTGACCGCCTTTAGATAAGCATCAATATCCTTGGAATCTGGTACATAAAATACTCTCTGTTTGCCAAGTCCTTTGCTATATGAGGCGTCTCCTTCCGATCCATATTTTACGCTCCAAGTCGTGGGCGAAAGTCGGATGTCATGGCGTGATGAGGCTGCTGCGTTGTGCCAAACTCTCTTGTTCTTGCGGCGTCTCGGAACTCCGCGTGAGCATCACGGGGTGATGATTGGGCTGTGCCCTTCTAAATCTCGTACTCTACTCGCGGCTCCTTGGTGCCTTGCCATAGGGCGAGTTACTGGCGGAGGCATCACGGTAAAGGAAAGGAATACGTTAGAGGTCGACATAACACGGCTCTAAAGCACGATCTCGAGTGAGAAGAATGAAACCAATCCTAAATATCCTATAGCCTCACGATTATTGGTGTGGTGCCTGACAGATAATCAGACTACTAGATACGATGCGTAGACACTTTTCAGAGATTAAGCGCTGCGATACCACTTTTTGTCACGACCGTTCGGGGCGTGGTAGTGCCTTACGGGCACCCAGTAGTCATACATCGAGAGAAAAACGGCGGAATATAAAACAACGATATGAAGCGATATAAATAAGACAGTTTACGGAAAAAGTTGCCTTCGGCGTAATGTATATAAATAACCCAAAATGAGCGATTCGTCCCAACCTTACAGGTCTACGGACCTCTAGAGTTTAAAACAACAATGGCGGGACGGGCCGTACCACCTGAATACAAATATCTACAGCGACGAGGACCGTACCAAAATGCTAAGCTTAGGAGAAAGCGGAGCTTTCCAGCCAGGCGGTGATCTAAACGAGGATCAACGGTAGGAGTACGCTTTACTGCGGCGTGAGCGGCCCGAAGGAGAGTCGATCTGGCGGTACAGTATGTGGCCCGAAAATCGTAATGAAATCATAGTAGTCTATATAAGGCGGGAGACATGTATGATAAGCCAAAACTACGATTCCTGATAAATAGCGATCATGTCAAGTCGGGGACTCGTACCTCAAAGTCATCACAATAGAGCAAATGCGGGGTAAATGCGAAGGCATGGCGACTACTAAAACCCACAGTACCAACAAGGTCATAAAGCGTATCATGAGATCTGTCTAGGCCGTCACGTGATCAAAGGCCCTTTACTCGCGCGATATCTAATGTGCGCGTCTAGTCACGGAACTTCCCGACTCCGCATAGGCCAAGCAGATAGGCGCGTGAGGTATAACCCGCGTCGGTAGCTACTCCGGCGGCGTCCTGAACTCGTCGTCGCATAGCTCTGAAACGCGTGACCACAGGGCGCGTACTAACACGGAACTCCGCGATTCGCGCGGCCATCTGAGACCGCGTAAGGTATTCTCGAATCATAGGTCCGTCGACCGCTTTGAGTCTACCCGCGTGGGGCGACAACCCGGAGTTATGAATGATATAATATCAACATAAGCTTATTGCTAAACAACATAAGCCTGACAAGGAAAAACCCGCTTTACACAAATATCACAAGATACTAACTCGCGTAGCATCTGCATGTTTACTTATCAAGTCAACAAGAAAATATTACAAGACTATCACAAATCAATACAATCAAGTTATTCACAAGGTACTTTCTACATTATGTTAACAAGTTCGGGTTGTTAGCCCCAAAGTACTTCATGTATTACTCTTTTAAAAGATCCGTTTCTTTTACAAAAGTCACCTGATACAAGTAGTATAAAAATAGAGTAATTATCTTTTGAAGTACATTAAAACACTTCTCCTTGTAAAATCAAGTAACAACATTCTTTTCCTAACGTTCAAGTTTGCCTAATTTCAATTACTCGAGTTTCTCATTTTGAAAGGGTTTGTAGTTCATAGTTTTAATCCTTTAAAACAATTTGGGAAACATATACCTTATGTGTGAGTAGTTTATTATTGTTCATAACAATCTTATTACAATGACCGTGATCTAGGAAATGTAATATCATTTTGTCTAAATCTTAGATCTATGCGGATGGAAGTTCTCTTGGTTTAAATACATTATTAGTCAAAACATTTTCCCTTTATTAAGCGCTAACGTGGTTTGTTCGACATTCATTCGATTTAGAAATCGGTAAAACATTATTCCTTTTATCACTCTTGGTAGTTATACCTAACTTCCCGTAAAGCTAGTATGACTCTTAGCTTTTAAAACCGAGTGTTACTCTTCTTTCCAAAAGGGTTTCTTAATTCTTTTGAACCACTTGATTCTTATTATTGGGCTTAAGTCAGAAGACATTGCGTAATTATTATTCGGGCTTAAGTCAGAAGACATTCGTAATTATTATTCGGGCTTAAGTCAGAAGATATTCTTAGTAATTATTATTAGGGCTTAAGTCAGAAGACATTGCGTAATTATTATTCGGTTAACACCGCGTCGTCTAGTACTATATATATTCTTAAAATATCATGCTCGAGGATAGGAAGAATCACATACCTTCAAGCGAAACCACTTGCGAGTTGAATATGTCGTATGAGTATCGACCTATATCGATCAAATATGTCTATCAGCGTCTAGGTATCTTGTATAAAGCTCTAAGCAGAGGGTTCGCTATTACATGGACATTTGGGCAGCACTTCCCTAGGTGAGCTACTCGAGTCTATTGTGAAAGCAGTCTATGTAAATGCAGTTCTATTATTCTTCTTTTAAGCCGCCTGCGTGATACTTGATTCAATTGATACTGATACCATACAAGTATTTAATACTTATTCTATACTTCTACGATTATATACACTCTATTTACAAAGGAAGATAAGGTTATTTACCTCAGTAAGCCCAATAATATCCTAGATAAAAGTCGCGCTTTGAGCGAGGTTTAGCTCTAAGTTGTGCGCTCAGGTAGCTCGAAAACCTTAGAAGTTCTTATGACTTCTACTAATGACTAAGGGATTTGGGCTGGGGTATTTTGGGCATAATAACAATACTAGATGGCAACTTTTCTACCAAGGGAGGGTAGTGTTTGGCTAGGCTAGCTTTAGAGGGGTTGCTCTCGGCTGGGGCTTCTCGAAGGGGAGGGTGTGTTTGGGCGAAAACAATAAGAGGAGAGGGAGGGATTTGAGACTTAGAAAGATTGCTCGATTTAGGATGAAATAACTCTTGACAAAGGGGTATTTATAGGTCGAGGATGGCGATCAATGGCGAAGATGATGCCAAGTGCAAGGCAAGTGTAGGGTGAGGATTTAGGCAAGTGTCCTTGGCGACTTGCGCCTGAAATATCCTACCAACTCCAGAGACAAAAATGGCTATCCATTTCGTCCCGATGCAGTGTGACATCCGTGATGAGAGGGTGACAAGTGTAAGCCTCGTTGATCCAACGTGTTCGTCACTTTCGGAAAAATCCGCAAAAATTAGAAATGACATAGCGAATTTATCCTACGCGAGTTGTGTAAAGCGTTTAGTCGAAAAGCGACTCTAGCGGGTGTTGTGTACAAAGTGGAATTCGTCGAAGCCAACTAGGGGGTGACCGTGTCGCCCTCTACTCGTCAAAATATTTCATCTTCGAAAATATCCACAATGGCCAAAATCTCGAAAACAAAGTGGGCCCCAAAGCGTAAATTTTCTCCGTGGGCCCAGTGACCATTCGAAAATAAAATTCCATAATTCTCTAAAATTCCAAGAAGTCGAATACCAAATCACAGAATCAATTCCCATTAACGAATCTTTTCCTTCACAAAAGCGGAAACTTTTAAGTGGAAAAATCACCTCTTTCTTCCGTTCGAATTCGATGTCGTATTCTCAAATGCGTCGTCGCGCATCATACCACTGAAACTACGAGGGTATAACATGCGACCCGTCTACGGGTCGATAATGTCATATAAAAATCAGAATTTAACTTGACGTACTCACGCCTCTTCTTTAGAAGGACTCTTTTCAAATAAAACTTCCAAGACAACGGCAATGGTATCAAGTCATCTCTACCTTTTTTTAAGACAAGTCACATTACCCTTTTAGAAATTCAATAGCGGCTTCTAAATTACGTGACTTCTTACTTAAAAGCTTTAAGCAAGTGATACCTTTAAATCACATTGCCTTTCCTTAATACAAGTTATTTCTTTTATTACATTATTAGAGAAAACCATTCTCTTAACCTTCCATAAAGCCGTCATAACCAACTTCCCATAAAGCCGTTATAACCCTTTATGGTTTGGACAAAACTCATTCCTTTTCTAACCAAGAGACTTCTACTTTTTGAAACCAAGTATTAAATACTTTCAAATCAATTCACTTAACTTTCAAAAATACATATTAGTCTCTTAACCTTTAGGAATCAAGTGACTCTTTTTATTATACAACCTTAGGCAATTGATGCCTTAAAAAATCAAGTTGCCTTTTTCACTAAAATCAAGTCATTTATCTTTCCATAAAGCAAATATAACCAACTCCCCATAAAGTCGTTATATTCACTTTATGCCTTAGCTAAATACAATTTCTATCGAGGGACTTATCGTTTAAAGCGAAACAAGTATCAAATACTTTAAAACTCTTGAGTTCCTTAACTTTAATAAAACATTAGACATCCTTAATATTCTCAAAGAAATGAGTTAATCTCTAACTCACTTTGACTTGGCTATTCATAAAACTAGTAAAGGATATCAAGGTCTTGTCGTCTACAGTACTACATCGTGCAACTATTCATGCTCGAAGGATAGGAAAAGTTCTACAAAGAGTAAATCACACCTACCTCTTAACTACAGAGTGAAGGAAGCATGAAATGATACCATAAGTATATTCCATACGTAGAATCATGCCAAAGGAAGGAAGAGGTTCACGTACCTCGCGACGATTGTCGACAAGTAGCAAAATGCTCCAAAGTACTTCAACCTTGAGCTATTCCATTCTTAGTAGGATCTGTATACTTAGTTCTTGACCTATCATGGTCGCAATCGTCCGTTAACCTCTTACTTGAAGCGTAGAATATTCTAAGTGCTAAGTCGCCAAATTCTACGAAAAATCGGATGGCACCTCCTTTGTTTCTACTACTATGCCACCTTTTTCAAGGCGAATACAATAACCAATCACGCCCGTTTAAGGCCCAAACAATGCGACCCGACAATAGGGGATTACCGCCTACTAGGCGTGTAAAATTCCGCCAATGATAGATAACAAACTACCACGACTACTAGCCCATTTTGGCTGACTTGAAGTACTACAACATCAATTCTTATCAATTTCCATTTCTATCAATTTATTAGTCTAACATGATATCAAGTCGCGATTGATTATAACCATTTATAATACTCGAGTAAGCAACATGCGGCGATTTCTAATAAGCGACCAATTAGTAATCCAACTCAGTGGCTAATATAACATTTCGGATTTAAGCTACAAGCAATCCATAATGCTTATGAACTTCAACATATCAACTTCATGCTGGCAACACGTAAATTTAACAACACCAGCGTAACTATACAATCTTGTAACACTATAAAAGACAAGATTATACCTCGATGAAACTTAATCCAACTCCAATCCGAAGTCGCTCCTTAGTAGTTTAGAGCCTCCCAGAGACACTTCAATCCGCATTTGAGACCCTTAGAACAACACCAACAAATATCCTTCAAATCTCAAGCAAAACCTAGAAAGACAACTAGGTTTTAGTTTTCTGACTAACAGTAAACTATCTTTTCCAAGATTTTTCTATTGAGATATGTTTACAATACCTATAGAACCTTGCTTTAAAGTGTGGAGCTTAATGGACAACAAACAAAATTTTTTTGTAGAGAGAGCTAGCCAAACCAGAGCGTACCTTGAGTGTTCTTCAAATTTTTGTGAAAATTGGCTAAGTGTTAAGCTTGTCTTGCACTACTAGTATTAAATAGCAACATGGAGGGTCAAGGTGTGAACAATTGGGTGGTTAGGATGAAGTCTTACTAAATATCAAGACTTTGTGGGCCCGTTGACCAAGTCGATTATGTCAAGCTTACTACGTTGCGAGACTTGTCTTCTAACAAGGTCAAATGACCGCTTGTGTCCATGTTGAAATCGTCCAAGCTCACTAAGGGGTGACACGTGTCGCCCTCCCATTCGTCACAATAATTTATTTTAAGCAATTCCATAATTAGATAAATTTTTACAAGTCTCAAATCTTAACAACGTGAGTTCTTACGTGCGTTCTTAAAACGTATCTGTAAAAGCGGGGTGTAACATCTCGACTCAAAGCGTATGCAACCGTATTTGGATTTTCGGATGGTGTTATACCAGTAATTCAGTATGTATGTGAGGGCGTGCGTGCGAAATCTGACGATAATTTTGGAAAGAAAGAAAGGCGTAATTTTTTAGCGGAAAAGTTTCGGATTTTGTGAAGGAAAAGGTTCGCTAATGGGAATTGGATTCCCAGTTTGGTACTCGGACTTTTGGATTAATTAAAATTATGGAATTATTTATCGGAATTGGTCACGTGGGGCCACGGGAGAATTTACGGTTTGTGGGGCCCACTTTATTTTTTTTACGGATATTTTCGGAAGGTGAAATATTTTGGACCAATAGGAGGGCGACATATGTCACCCTAGGTGACACTTGGTTGGACGAAAATGATGGGTTTGGTAGGCACGTTGTTTACATGTAAAAGGCCAAAAACATTTGGTCAAAGTCTTGAAGATATTTTGTGTAGTAGATGGATAAGTGGGACCCACACACACATGGCTCAATCTAGACCACACACTTGCTTTAATCCTAGCCCCAGATGTCTATAAATACCCTTAAGTTGCAAGACTTCCCGTCCACTTGAGAAATTCCAAGGCAAAAATACTCCCTCCCTTTGATGAAGTTCTCGTCCACACCTCTCCTTAACCAAACTTTGTCCAAAAATTCTTAAAGTCTTAAGTGTTCTTCCTTAGTGTATTAGGAAGACTAGTAACAAAGGTTAGAAAGATTTCACACCCTTAGCCTAAATACACCTCTTGTGAGAGTTGCCTGAGTTTAGCCTAAGTGTACTTCACTTTTTGGAGTTGAAGTGTTTAAGAGAAGTTATTAGAAACTTCTAAGGGTTGCTTGGAGCTGTTTGGAGCGTACAGATTAGGAGCTAAACGTTGCTCAGGATCGACATATTATCTTGGATAATTTTGGGCTTATCGAGGTAATGATCTTTATCCCCCTATTGTAATTGGAAATTACATGTTGTAGTAATGTATAGTTGAGTATACTATATATAGAATGGATATTAAAGAAGAGAGTTGAACTGTAATTACATCGTAAAGAAAGATATTAAAAAAGAGAATTGAACTGTAATTACATGGAATTTGTATTCTGATAGACTTGTAGTATTCTGTGAAGTAGAATTGAACACGTCGGTTAGGCGTGTAATCCCTAGGAGTTGTTGGTGCAGTAGCGGGCCTTGATAGGGAGGAGATTTATGTGATAGCGGGAGGTCTTGCGAATTTTAGTAGAAATATTCTCTGAAGAGAACTAGAAGTTAATAGGCGTTTTATGGCCATTATAGGTGGAAGTACTACAGTGGCGTATTACTTGAAGGGGGAAAAAGGCGAGCACGCTTGTAGTACTTGGAGCATTTTGCTAATTGTCGATAATTGTCGCGAGGTATGTGAACCTCTTCTTATCTTTTCTAGCATGATATGTTGTGAACTATGTAAATGCGGTGAGGCGTACGTGTGTTAAATGAATTTGGTTGGTTTAAAACATAAAGTGTTATAGCGGTTTGTATGGGAAGTTGTTATAACAACTTTATGTGGGCAAAAATGGTTTGTGGTTTTAAAAGATAAAAGACTTGATGTGAAATAATAAGGACTTGGGTTGTGTTAAAAAGTTGTGAAACGCTTTAATGAGAAATGGGTAATTGGGTTTTAAAAGGAATAATGTTATATTGATTTGGAAATGAGAACAAGTATCGAACAAACCAACTGCGGCGTTAATAAAGGAAAATGTGACTAATTAATTATTATTAAAACCGGTAGAAACCTCCGTCTGCATAGAAGCTAAGATAAGACAAAATTGTATTACATTTTCTAGATCATGTTTGCTTTAATAAGATTGTTATAAACAAGAATAACCTACTACTTACATAAGGCATATGTTACTCAAATTGTTTTAAAGAGAATTATGTTATTAAGTGATTAAGACTATGAACTACGAAACCTTTCAAAATAAGAGACTTGAGTATTTGAAATTAGGCAAACTTGAACTTTTGGAAAAGAAGGTTGTTACTTGTCTTTAAAGGAAATTATTTTGGTTTACTTAAAATAATAGTTACTCTGTTTTGGATACTACAGTGTTGGTATCGGTGACTTCTTGTGAAAGAATGGATATTTGTAAGAGAATTGAAGTTTGGTAATTTGCTTGTGCTTGCTTGTGATAGCCTTGTTGTGTAAAAGTTGTATTCCTATGCTCTGGCGTCTCGATGGAGGGCGGTATATTGTCGTGTTGTTACATGGGCGTATACGCCAGATGAAGAATTTAGGGGCATGCGGCCGTCTGGCGGGTTAATCACGGTATATTGTTATTGTTATTACATGGACATATGCGCAGATGAAGAATTAGGGGCATGTGGCGTCTGGCGGAGTTAATCACGGTATATATTGTTATTGTTGTTGCATGGACATATACTGCCGATGAAGAATTTGAGGCATGCGGCCGTGCGGCGGGTTAATCACGGTATATTGTTATTGTTGTTACATGGACATATGCGCAGATGAAGAATTAGGGGCATGTGGCGTCTGGCGGGGTTGATTACGATATATTGTTATTGTTGTTACATGGACATATCTGCGCGATGAAGAATTCGGAGGCATGTGGCGTGCGGCAAGGTTGATTACGGTATCTTTATTGTGCATCACGAACATGTCTGCGATGGAAGTGCAGGGCATGTGGCGTGATGCGGGCATGATTGATATTGTGGGCGTGAGACCCTTGGTTATATTTGGTGATGACTTTGAGGCGTGAGTCCTGCTTTGACATATTTGCTTTTATGTCGTGAGCGTAGTTTGGTTATCATACATGTCTCTGTTTTATTTAAATTGTTATGATTTCGTTCTGATATTTTGATTTCACATACTTGGTACTGTTATCTTGACCTCCTTGAAGCTGCGTTCATCTGCGGTAGAGATCATCGATTGTTGATCCTCGCTCATAGGATCACAGTTCCGCGTATTGGGAAGCTCCGTTTCTCCGGAGGCTTATCTTTTGGGTATGTTTTCCTGAGTTTGTAGGTTCTTGTACATTCAGGGGTATGGCGGGGCCACTGTCCGTCATAGTTGTTATTACATTTTAAGTGCATGAATCTTGTTGTGGCGGGGTTTGTAAAGGATATAGCTTGTTCAAATTATGTATATATGCGAAAGGCATTTTGATTGCTTTGTTTTCTTATGTTGTATCTTGTTTCCTATTTAAGTTTTATTTCCGTGATTTTCTCGATGTTGTATCACTAGGGTGCAGGGTAAGGCACGATCGCGGGCGAGGTCGGAGTCGTGACAAAAGTAGTATCGAGCGATTAGTCCTCGGAAAGTGTCTGACCGTGTCACAGTAAGTCTTGATTATCGGTGTGTTGTGCACCACGTCTATAATTAGGAGGCTGCGGGACATTTAGGATTAGTTTCCATTCTTCTCACTCTAAGATCGTGCCTTAGAGTGTTATAAGTTGGACCCCTCGGCGTTTTGTCACGACCGATTAAGGCGTGGTAGTGCCTTACCGGGCACCTGGTGATCTAACATCGAGTAATCGGAACATAAAACAATACAAGACATATTATGAAATATGAAACAATAATCGAGAAAAACTTGCCTTTCGGCATATATATAAATAACAACTTTTTCCAACGTGAGCAGTTTAATCCTTTTTACAAACCACACTTGGCAGCGGTACTCTGGACCTCTAAGAAATGATACGACAACAATGGCGGGACGGGGCCCCATACCACGAATGTAAACCTCTACAACGAGGACTATACGGCTGATAAGCCTCGGAGAAGCGGGCTTTCCATGACTGTGACCACAGGCGAGGATCAATGGCTGGTGTACGCTACTGCGGCATGAGCGCGGCCCGAAGTCGAAACCGGTACAAGTATGTGGCGAAAATCGTAAATGAAATCATAATAATCTATAAGCGGGAGACATGTATGATAGCAAACTACGATTCACAATAAATAGCGATCGTGTCAAGTCGACTCGCGCCTCAAAGTTATCCTGATAAAACATGCGGGGCAAATGCGAAGGCATGGCGACTACTAAGACCACGGTACCAAAAATACCTGGCGTATCTCGAGGTCTTTCTAGGCCGCACCCGCATGTCGAAGGCCCGCTCGCCCGATATCAATGTGCGGCGTCTATCCACGGAACTCTCGCGACTCGCGTAGGTCACCAGCGTACCGCGTGAGGTATTCCTCGAATCATGGTCCCGGTCGCTGAGGTATACCCGCGTCGAAGCGACCAACCCTCGGTATCCGCTAGGCTCCGCGGCCGCGTAGTCTCAAAAGACCGCATAGTTTCAAGACCGCGCATAGGAATCCGCGTCGGGCTAAACACGGAATGATCAATCCAGACTCTGCGCTCGCGTAGTCACAAGAATTTGCATGGGCGTATAGACCGCGTCAAGGGTGGCAAGCCCTCGGTATAACAAGTCAGGGTATGTGATACAATAACGATAGCGGGCTTAACGTTTGACAACGTAAGCACAACAAGTGACCACCTGATAATCACAAGATACTAACAGCGTAGCATCTAACATGCTTACTTATCAAATCAACAGAAAGTATTACAAGGCTATCACAAACCAATACAATCAAGTTATTCACACAAGTACTTTCTACTAACAAGTTCGGGTACCTATCCCCAAAGTACTTCATACATTAAATCTTTAAAGATCGTTACTTCACAAAACCACACAATACTGTAGTATATGAAAAATAGAGTGATTATCTTTTTAAAGTAAATCAATTACTTCTCTTTGTAAAATCAAGTAGCAACCTTCTTTTCCAATGTTCAAGTTTCTTATTTTAGAAGGGTTTAGTAGTTCATAGTCTTATTGATTAAGAATATAATTCTCTTTTAACTATAGAAACATAAGTCTTATATGTGAGTAGGATATTCTTGTTTATAACAATCTTATTAATGACCATGATCTAGGAAATATCATTTTGTCTCATCTTAGCTTACATGCGGATGGAAGTTTCTCTTGGTTTTAATAATACTTAATTAGTCAAAACATTTCCTTTTATTAACTGCGATGGTTTGTCGATACACATTACGATTTAGAAATCGATTAAAACATTCTTAAGCGTTATACCTAACTTCCCGTAAAGCTAGTATAACTCTTAAGTTTTGCAAAAACCAAGTATTACTTCTTCTTTCAAAATGATTCAAAAATGTTTTGAAATACTTCAAGTTCTTTACTAATACATAACAAGCCAGTTATAGTTCAAATCAGTTACCTTTTAAAGACCACACGTATTTTCTTACCAACGTAAAATTATAACCAACTTCCCGTAGGCGTTATAACGCTTTATGTTTTAAACAATCAAATACATTTGCACGTATGCGTCTATCGTGCTACATAGTTCACACATATCATGCTAGAAGAGATAGGAAGAGGTTCACATACCTGCGAGTATCGGCCCGATAGCAAAGCGCTCAATGCTTCAACCGTCGGCTACTCCTTAAGCCCAGTAGATCGCGCCACCGTAATCTTGACCTATAAGGCCACAGGCGCATTAACATTTAGATCCTCGTAGAACATTCTGAGAAAATTCGTGACTCCCCACATGGCGTAAATCTCTCTCTATCAGGTGGCTACCAAGCCAACGGGGGTTATCGTCTAACCTAGCGGGTACCGTTCTACTGCGGTACTGACTACAGAGTCTCATGTCTGACCATGTAATTACGGTTCGATGTCTACTTTAAAATCGGGCTTAAGTCAAAAGACATTGCGATAACTACGTTCGATTCTATATATAGTATACTTGACTATATCTTCTAACAATATGTAATTTCCAATTACAATAGAGGACAAGATAATTACCTCGATAAGCCCATAATTATCTAGTTAAAGTCGATCACGGGCAATCGTTTAGCTCGACCGCTCTAAACCACCCTTAGAAGTTCTAACCAACCTACATACTACTCCAACAAACCATGGAGATTTTCCTGAGGTTTCGGTTTGGTATTGTGGGAAGTATAATAGTATATCTGGGCTTTTCGTATAGGTATAACCTTAGAATACTACAAGGTATAAGGCTAAGGTAATTTGGGCATTATAACAATACTTTTGAGTATTTCTACGAGAGGGGTATTATACGAAAGCAACTAGGCTGGGGTACCCACGGCGAGAGCACCTGAAAAGGAGGAGGCTTTGCCACAAGGCCACTCAAAGGGGAGGGGGTGTTGGGCGAACACAACCTGAGGAGGAGGGATTTTAGGCTTGGAAGGTTTCATTTGTGGATGAAGAGTTCATCAACATAAGGGGTATTTATAGCAAAACCAAAGGCCAACCAATGGCGAATCTAGCCAAGTGCAAGGCAAGTGTAAGGCGAATCAAGCCAAGTGCACTAACCCCTACTCCACAAAACATGGCACAAAACAAGCCACAAAATAAGGCACAAAACCATGAACCAATCGGCGAGGCCAGCCTCTCTTTCAGTCGATGAGGTGACAAGTGTCACACTCGTTAATCCAAAAATGTTTAGTCTCTCGGAAAAATCATAAAAATTAAAAATGACATAGCGGAAATTCCCCTACGAAATTTGTGAAAGCGTTTGGCGAAAGCGACTCTAATCGGGTGTTGTTTACAAAAATAATTCGGCGACCTATTCGAGTTGAAATTTCCTCGTGCGTCCTTACGTACATACTTTGAAAATACGGGTATAACATTCTCCTCCTTAGAAACATTCGTCGAATGTTCCTACAGAATCTCAAAACAAGCGCGCCCGGTATAGTCTTCACTACCATACTTACGAAACAATCACGCCACGGTGGCCACGAAACAATGCAAAATACTTACATCGAGTCGAGAATCACCTCTAACGTCGCCACAAACACCTCTATCAGGTCTAAAATATACTTCTTCCACACTTTTCCAAACAAAGAAATGGTCCGTCAATTCTCGCCATACATGCTCGCTTCTTCCGATACCACTTTTGTCACATTCGCGAGGTTCTAGTGTCACTCGGCGACCCGACAAATGATGCCGGACTACGTGCGATCCACGAGGTGTCGTACACTCGAACTCTTACCACGTTTACGATCTTGCGGTTCAAAAACTTCGGGGTTACTATCTCTAACGTGGTCATCATTAGCGGGAACACTCTGGATGGATCTCAGATACTTTCCGATCATAACAATACGAAGGCCGGTCATCTTGCCTCTAAGTCGGACGGCAAAAGCTAACATATAAACGGCGGCCTATTCTTCACATGAACTTAAAAGGCCCAAAGTAACGGGCTAAGTTCCTCCGTTTTCCAAAACTCGTCACGCTGACCGGGGTGGTACTTTCAAGACCGGCCGTCAGCACGAACTCTGGCGTCGTCGTAGATTATCGCATACGATTTCTGCAGTGCGGAACCTCTTACAGACAAGCTTTACTCTATCCGCGTCTGCTGGAACAAGCACGAACGAATTATCGAATCTGCCAACATCGAACCAATCGGCCGTGACTCGCCCATCCGCCCCTACAAGGCTTCAAGGCGACATCAGAACAACGAAATGGTAGCTTAAACACTCCTGACGGAGACAACAATTCGCAACTATCACGAAATCGAAACAACGGCGGCGAATGTGGTCGGGACTTACTCGAGTTCTAACCTTGCACAGTAAAACCTCCGGAAAAGCGGTATGACACAGGCTCCAGCATGCGACATAAGGTGAAGGTAGGCACCTCGTGCGACCTTACGACCTTTTACGATATATCGTCTCGCGTAACCCTGCTGCGAGTAAGCGGTCTTAGCTAGAAGACACACGGTGACCTCGCCGGCCCGACCTGCGGTCGAATCGTCCACGAACTTCGTCTGTTGGTTAACTAAACTTGGGCTAACACCTCGCAGCCCTAACACAAGGCGGGACCACGCGACGACCCGCGCAAACCTATCGCGGGTTGACCCGGCGTGGCCTCAACCCGACCGGCGCCTGATACTAGCTCGATTGAACAATCTCACAAATCACGTTTGAAAACCTGGCGGTCTTCTTAGCTCAACTACCCTTTCATTCCAGCTACTAGGGACTATCCCAAGCATGACTCACGTGCACTATGCATTTAGATAAGGGTCAAACATAACACTACACCTTTTCTCGAGATGGCCTCACCTCTAAGGTCTCTGCGTAAAAGCTCTAAGGTTCGCACCTTCTCTATCCCCCAATCTTACTCGGTTAAACAACCGTGATCTAATCACGACTAACACTGTTATCGAACATAGCACTTAAGGTATACTCGCTTATCACGCATCACGATCTCT
The DNA here is from genome assembly GCA_029844215.1 of Przewalskia tangutica. Taxonomy (NCBI): domain Eukaryota; kingdom Viridiplantae; phylum Streptophyta; class Magnoliopsida; order Solanales; family Solanaceae; genus Przewalskia; species Przewalskia tangutica. The sequence goes on along the minus strand of JAQGDG010000469.1, from coordinate 71,745 downwards.
AGAGGGTTAAAGATATATCTATATCTCTTCTTGCTCCTTAGTCGTTCAAATCAAACTGCCCGTGAGCGCGTAGCTAGGAAGATGGCGAACTACCCACCAATCACGAAGGCTAAGTCCTCCTGAGGACACTCTGCCGACATGGCCACGGCGGCGCGAGTGCAACAAGTACCAACTAAAGGCGACATTCCGGGATGGCGTGCATCCTGTGATGACCGGAAGCCACAGGTTACGACCAACTCCTGCACGCCCGAGCGTCACGAAATCGTGGAAGACCACTCTGCGGCGGAGGTGCATATCTAATCTGGCGGTGGCGACTCGCCTCGAAAGTTACTAAAGGACCTTCTTTGCTCTGGCCTCTCCTGCTGTCGCTTTGTTAACGTAAATCTCTCGTTTCTTGGCTGCTGCGTAAGCGTACAGGCCATGCTCGAAGCCTAAGCGAAGAATTACTCTTGCCTGACCTCTCTTAGATAGTCGTCAAGACCGTGGTACATCGGTATACTTCACGGTAGCCACGTCCATAGCTAATGTGGTCGTCTTCTTTGCACTCTATATTCTTGTCCGGTCGTGGGCGAAGGTTCAAATATCATGGCGCGATGGGAGCTGCATTGCCGTGCCAAACTCTGTGGGGCTAGTGGCGTCAAAACTCCCGAATGAAGCACTACCTAGGTAATGATTGGGCGTGTGCCCTCGCCACCTCTGAACTGCTCGCGGCTCCGCATTGCGCCTTGACCTCACAGGCGGGTTGCCTGCGCGGGCATAGCGGTGAGGAAAGAAATCGTCGGAGGTCAGGCTTACAACACGACTCTAAGGCGCGATCTCGAGTGAGAAGAATAGAAACCAATCTAAATACCCTATAGCCTCACGATTATTGGTGTGGTGCGCAACTGCGATAATCGAGACTCTTGGATACGATGTAGACACTTTCCAGAGGATGAGCGCTCACGATACCACTTTTGTCGACCGATTAGGGCGTGGTAGTGCCTACCGGGCACCTAGTGATACAACATCGAGTAATGTCGGAACATAAAACAATACAAGACATATTATGAAATATGAAACAATAATCGAGAAAAACTTGCCTTTGGCATATATATAAATAACAACTTTTTCCACATGAGCAGTTTAATCCTTTTTACAAACCACACTTGTGGCGATTACTACGGACCTACAGAAATGATCACGACAATGGCGGGGCGGGGCCGCCGTACCACGAATGTAACACCTGCAACAACGAGGACTATACTGATAAGCCTCGGAGAAAGCGGAGCTTTCCATGTGACTTGTGACCACTAGGCGAGGATCGATGGCGGTGTACCTTTACTGCGGCGTGAGCGGCCCAGAAGGAGGTCGATCTGCGGTACAGTATGTGGCGAAAATCGTAAATGAAATCATTATAGTCTATAAAGCATGAGTCATGTATGTTAACCAAACTCCAGTTCACAATAAATAAGCAGTCATGTCAAGTCTGGGTCTCACGCCCTCAAAGTTATCACTATAAAACCGTAAGGGGCAAGTACGAAGGCATAGCCTTCTACTAAGACCAGCGATGCCAAAAATACCACAAAGCGTATCTCGAGGTCTTTCTAGGCGCACCATGTCGAAGGCGGCCCTGCGCATGATATCGATGTGGCGTCTATCCACTGGAACTCTCGCGACTCGCGTAGGTCACGCGGACCGCGTGAGGTATTCCTCGAATCGTGGTCCCGGTCGCTGAGGTATACCGCGTGAAGGCGACCAACCCTCGGTATCCGCTAGGCTCCGCGGCGCGTAGTCTCAAAGACCGCGTAGTCTCAGCGGACGCGCGTAGGAATCCCGCGTCGGGCTAAACACCGGAATGATCAATCCACGGAGCTCGCGCTCCGCGTAGTCACGAAATTTGCATAGGCGTATAGACGCGCATCAGGGTGGCAAGCCCTCGGTATAACAAGTCGAGGGTATGTGATACAATAACGATCTGACGGGCTTAACGTTTGACAACGTAAGCCTGACAAAGTGACCCTTACCTGATAATCACAAGATACTAACACGCGTAGCATCACAACATGCTTACTTATCAAATCAACAAGAAAGTATTACAAGGCTATCACAAACCAATACAATCAAGTTATTCACACGAGGTGCTTTCTACTAACAAGTTCGAATTTTATCCCCAAAGTACTTCATACATTAAATCTTTAAAGATCGTTACTTCACAAAACCACCTGATACTGTAGTATATGAAAAATAGAGTGATTATCTTTTAAAGTAAATCAATTACTTCTCTTTGTAAAATCAAGTAGCAACCTTCTTTTCCAATGTTCAAGTTTCTTATTTTAGAAGGGTTTAGTAGTTCATAGTCTTATTGATTAAGAATATAATTCTCTTTTAACTATCGAAACATAAGTCTTATATGTGAGTAGGATATTCTTGTTTATAACAATCTTATTACTGACCATGATCTAGGAAATATCATTTTGTCTCATCTTAGCTTATGCGGATGGAAGTTTCTCTTGGTTTTAATAATACTTAATTAGTCAAAACATTTCCTTTTATTAGTATTTGCGATGGTTTGTCGATACGTTCGATTTAGAAATCGATAAAACATTCTTAAGCGTTATACCTAACTTCCGTAAAGCTAGTATAACTCTTAAGTTTTGCAAAAACCAAGTATTACTTCTTCTTTCAAAATGATTCAAAAATCTTTTGAAATACTTCAATTCTTTACTAATACATAACAAGCGATTATAGTTCAAATCGATTTACCTTTTAAAGACCGCGTATTTTCTTACCAACGTAAAGTTATTATAACCAACTTCCGTGGTAGTTATAACACTTTATGTTTTAAACAATCAAATACATTTAGCACGTATGCGTCTATCGTACTACATAGTTCACACATATCATGCTAGAAGAGATAGGAAGAGGTTCACATACCTCGCGACAGTATCATTGATAGCAAAGCGCTCAAGTACTTCCAATGTCGGCTACTCCTTAAGCCAAGTAGATCGCGCCACCGTAGTCTTGACCTATAAGGCCACAGTGCATTAACATTTAGATCCTCGTAGAACATTACGAGAAAATTCGTGACCTCCCCACATGCGGCGTAAATCTCTCTCTGTCGGTAGGCTGCAAGCCAACCGGGGGTTATCGTCTAACCTAACGGGTACCATTCTACTCCGCGATACAACTACAAAGTCTCTTTATGTCTGACCACATGTAATTCTGATTCGATGTCTACTTTAAAATCGGGCTTAAGTCAAAAGACATTGCGGATAACTACGTTGATTCTATATATAGTATCTTGACTATATCTTCTAACAATATGTAATTTCCAATTACAATAGAGGACAAGATAATTACCTCGATAAGCCGTAATTATCTAGTTAAAGTCGATCACAGGCAATCGTTTAGCTCGACCGCTCTAAACCACCGCCAGAAGTTCTAACCAACTTCACATACTACTCCGACAAACCATGGAGATTTTCCTAGGGTTTCGGTTTGGTATTGACGGGAAGTATAATAGTATATACGGGCTTTTATAGGTATAACCTTAGAATACTACAAGGTATAAGGCTAAGGTAATTTGGGCATTATAACAATACTTTTGAGTATTTCTACGAGAGGGGGTATTATCACAGCAACTAGGCTAGGGGGTACCCACGGCGAGCACATGAAAGGGGAGGAGGCTCACGGCCTGAAGGCCACTCAAAGGGGAGGGGGTGTTGGGCGAACCTGACTGAAGGAGGGAGGATTTTAGGCTTGGAAGGTTTCATTTGTGGATGAAGAGTTCATCAACATAAGGGGTATTTATAGCAAAACCAAAGGCCAACCAATGGCGAAGATCTGCCAAGTGCAAGGCAAGTGTAAGGCGAAGATCAAGCCAAGTGCACCTAACCCCTACTCCACAAAACATGGCGCAAAACAAGCCACAAAATAAGGCACAAAACCATGAACCAATCGGCGAGGCCAAGCCTCCTATTTACAGTCAATGAGGGTGACAAGTGTCACCACTCCGTTAATCCAAAAATGTTTCGTCTCTCGGAAAAATCCGCAAAATTAAAAATGACATAGCGGAAATTCCCTACGAAAGGCGAAAGCGTTTAGAAAAGCGACTCTAATCGGGTGTTGTTTACAAAAATAATTCGGCCAAGCCTATTCTCAAGTTCGAAATTTCCTACGTACGTCCTTACGTACATACTTTGAAAATACGGGGTATAACACGTATTTCGTTTCTGATTATGCCTCGCGCGAGCAATCGGGCCCGAAGAGCGAAGCGTGAGAGGAGGCTGCGAGTAGGCGGCGATGGCTCACGAGACCACGGTACTGAGCCTCAGTACCACTGGAAGGAGGCGAGAGAGATGGGTTACAAGGAGATGGCCCGATTATTGGCGAGATTGTGGCGGACATGAGATAAATTTGGGCGCGGTTCGATGCTGCGTGGTTCGCCGATCGGATAGTTTGAGGCTCACGGGACTTTACGAGTTGTAGCGCGAGTTCTGGTCGAGGCGATGATGATCGCGAGTTCATCAAGCGATTCTGGATCATGAGTGATCGGGGCTTGGAGACGAGTCGGTGGTCTTAGGTTCACATCGGTGCGTGATACTACATTGGTTTGATTCGTGGGAAGCGATCCGGGAAGTATGCACTTCCGGTAGTATGGGGCGAGTTCTCGAGCGTTTCTTACATTTCTTGCCTCGCGGATGAGGAGGGCTCGGGCAGATTTTTGGCGTTAAAGCGGGCCGGCGTGCGGTTCGGGAGTACAATGTGGAGTTTGACTCATTGGCTCGGTATGTCCCGCGTTAGTAGCGATATGGAGGGCGAGTATACGGCTACGTCGCGGGCTCGATGACTACTTAGCGAGCTTGTTGGTGTAGCTCTTGTACGGGCATGGACATTGCCCGCATGCGACTTATGCACTTGGATGTGAGGCGGAAGGTCGGCGGAATGGCGAGATCGTGAGAAGAGGCCCGAGCAGCGAGGTCGCCGGTGACTTTGGCGGATCGCCTCGGCCGACTAGTTATGCACCTTCGCGATCTGAGTGGTCCTCCGCGACCGAGCGTCCGAGGTATTGGGAAGCGGTCGAGCTCGAGGTTGAGTTTTGAGGAGTAGGGGTGTTAGCGGATCTGACCACCCTACCTCGGTGTGGTCGATGTGGTAGACGCATTTTGGGAGTGTCGTGGTACGAGGGCTTGTTATTTTTGCGGCCAGCGAGTCATTTTGCGGTATCGATCGGTATACGGATGTTACGACTCGACCTTGAATCGATGGTGGTTTATCACCTTCGCTAGCTATATACGCCTGGTGAGGCGTGATTTGAGTAAAGCGGTAGTCTGGTATATCCTTAACCTACAGAGATTTGTATCGTGATATGATGATTTTATGTTGAGTGTTATGTTTGGATAGCATGGTGTAAAATTGTGATCTAGAGAACATGGTTAGTTGAAAAGGTAAGCTTAGGGATAGGAAATTATAATCAAGTAGAATATTATAACAAGTTGAGACCTTAGATGTAAGGCCGTCTTAAGTAAAAGATTTCACGGTTGGTCTTTGTTGAAGTCGTGGTATCGTGAAATATATTGTGGGATGATTCCTTGGGTTGTGTAAGATGAAAGTGGTAGCTTCGGGACTTGAATAGGTAAGATTGTTCGGTCGGGGAACAAAGTGCAGTGCGATTATGGGTCGGGTTGAGGACCGTTCGCGGGTCAACCGTGCCGGAAAAAGGTGGGGTCAGTTCGAGGTGGTCAGCCCGGTGGTAGGATCACGAGGGTACAAGACCAGTTTAGGTAACCATTGTATGAGTTCGTGGGCGTGTTCGACCAGAATCGGATCGTGAAAGGCGGGAATGGCCTTGAAGAAGTCGAGGCTAGTAAGATGACCAAGTTTGGAGGTAGTGACTCAAAGATTTTGGAAAGCGAAGTGATGGTGAAGTATGGTGCGTGTACTAGAAAGAGTTCGAGTGTTAGAAGAGTCGACAGTAAGGAAAGAAGTGAACATGTCTTTGAGAGATAGAAGTGATCATTTTGTGAAGTGAATGTGCGACGGGGTATCCTTTGGACCGGAGGCGAGAGTTGGTGTTGTTTTACACCTTTGAGGTGATTCCTCGTTGGCTTGGATTTGGGTTTTGGCGTATGATTTTATTATGGCAATATGGGGCATAGTTGGTTTCGTAAGTATAGTAGTGAAGACTATCTTAGCGCGTATGCGTTTGGAGACTTAGAAGGAACATTCGGGGCGAATGTTTCTAAGGGGAAGAATGTTATACCCGTAATTCGAGTATGTATGTCGGGGCGTGCGTGCGAGAATCTGACGATAATTTTGGAAAGAAAGAAAAGCGTGATTTTTGACGGAAAAGTTTCAGTTTTGTGAAGGAAAAGGTTCGCTAATGGGGTGGATTCCCAGTTTGGTACTCGGACTTTTGGATTAATTAAGAATTATGGAATTATTTATCGGAATTGGTCACGTGGGGCCACGGGAGAATTTACGGTTTGTGGGAGACTTTATTTTTTTATGGATATTTTGGAAGGTGAAATATTTTGGACCAATAGGAGGCGACATGTGTCACCACTAGGTGACACTTGGTTGGACGAAAATGATGGGTTTGGTTGGCACATTTTTACATGTAAAGGCCAAAACATTTGGTCAAAGTCTTGAAGATATTTTGTGTAGTAGATGGATAAGTGGGACCCAGCACACGTGGCTCAATCTAGACCACACACTTGCTTTAATCCTAGCCCTTGAATGTCTATAAATACCCCCTTAAGTTGCAAGACTTCTTCGTCCACTTGAGAAATTCAGGCAAAAATACTCGCTCCACTTTGATGAAGTTCTCGTCCAGCCTCTCCTTAACCAAACTTTGTCCAAAAATTCTTAAAGTCTTAAGTGTTCTTCCTTAGTGTATTAGGAAGACTAGTAACCAAAGGTTAGAAAAGATTTACATTATACCAGTATATCGGAGTATGTATGCGTGAGGCGTGCGTATAAAAATTTAAGCCTTAAGGTTGGCAGGTTCGAAATTGTACACAAGTACCGAAAAGAATCGTTTTAAAATGAAGCGTTTTACAAGACTTGCGAAGGAAAATTCGGCTATGTCATTTCTAATTTTGCGGATTTTTACGAGAGATGAAACATTTTGGACCAGCGGGAGGGTGGCATGTGTCACCCTCGCATTGGGCGTGATTGTGGGCGGCAAAGGGGCGACTTGGAGCATTGGTTAGGTAGGATATTTTGTGCAAGTTGGTGTGGTAGATGGATAAGGTACACGTGGTTAAATCCTAGCCCTACACTTGCCTTACACTTGGATTGATCTTGGCCATTGGTTGGCCATTGGTTGGCTATAAATACTCACTAACGAAGACTTTCTTCGTCCACAAATAGTTTCTAAGTGTTAAATCCCCTCCCCTCTTAGAAAGGTTCTCGTCCAACCCTTGGAGAGACCTTGGCGAAACCCCTCCCTTGTGAGCTTTGCGAAACCAACCCCCTTTGCTAGTTGTTTCGTATAATACACCACTCTTGGTAGAAATACTCTCAGTATTGTTATAATACCAAAATACCTTGGCTCAAATACCTTGTAGTACTTTCCAAAGTTACCTCTATCGTAGAGCAGGAAATACTATTATACTTTCCTTTAGCCACTAATCGAAACCCTAAGGAAAACCTTCATAGTCGGTTGAAGTGTTAAGTAGAAGTTGCGTAGAACTTCTAAGGGTTGTTTGGAGCGGTTTGGAGCACTCGAAGTAGGAGCTAAACGTTGATCAGTATCGACTTTAAACTTGGATAATTTTGGGCTACAGGGTAAATAATCCTATCCTTCTAGTGTAATTGGAAATTACATCGTAGTTGTTTAGAAATGAATATAAGATTCATAGAAGAGAATTGAAGCTGTAATAGAAGGATATTCTGAGAAAAGACTTAAGCGAAATCGCATCGAGAAGAATATTCTGATGAAGATTAAGCTGTACTTACATGGAATTGTATTCTGATGAACTTATAACCTTTATTGGTTGGTATTCTGCGAGTAGCATGTACTACTTGGAAGGTGGACAAGGCTAGCAGGGTTATGGCGAGTGGGCGTTTTGCTTATAGTCGATAATCGTCGCGAGGTATGTGATTCTTCCTATCATCTTGAGCATGATATTTTAAAGAATATATGTATATAATACGGTGAGCGTCGTGTGTTAGCGAGCGTGGTTGTCACGGCAATGTCTTTTGACTTAAGCACGAATAATAAGAATCTGGAAATATTTTAAAGAATATATATATGAATGCGGTAGGCGTCGTGTGTTAAGCGAGCGTGGTTATGCGGCAATGTCTTTTGACTTAAGCTGAATAATAAGAATGCGGAAATATTTTAAAGAATATATATATATACGGTAGGCGTCGTGTGTTAAGCGAGCGTGGTTATGCGGCAATGTCTTTTGACTTAAGCTGAATAATAAGAATGCGGAAATATTTTAAAGAATATATATATAATGCGGTAGGCGTCGTGTGTTAAGCGAGCGTAGTTTACGGCAATGTCTTTTGACTTAAGCTGAATAATAAGAATCTTGAAGTATTTCAAAAGAATTAGAAACCTTTACGAAAGAAGATTAATACTTGGTTTTGAAAACATAAGAGTTATACTAGCTTTATGGGAAGTTAGGTATAACGTCTTAAGAGAATAAAGAGAATGGTTTCTTGATTTTTAGAAGTTAAGAGACTTGATCTTAAAGATAAGAGACTTGACTTAAATGAATTAATATGAATTTTGTGTGAAACCTCGTTCATGAGTAATGAGTATTTGGTTTTAAAAAGGAATAATGTTTCTTGATTTGGAAATCGAGAATGAGTATCGACAAACCAACTGCGGCGTTAATAAAGAAAAATGTATTGAATAATGAAGTATTATTAAAACCGGTAGAAACCTCCATCTGCATAGAAACTAGTGAGACAAAATGATATTACATTTCTAGATCATGTTTGCTTAATAAGATTGATTATAAACAAGAATAACCTACTCACTATAAGGCATATGTTTCTCAAATGGTTTAAAAGAAATTACGTTTTAAAGTTAAAACTAAGAACTACAAAACCTTTTCGAAAATGAGAAACTTGAGCATTTGAAATTAGGCAAACTTGAACGTTTGGAAAATAATGTTGTTACTTGATTTTACAAAGGAAAGCGTTTTGGTTTACTTAACAATGTAAGTCACTCTATTTTTATACTATGGGTATCGGGTAACCTTTGTAAAAGAAATGGATCTTTAAAAGGAATTTAACGTACGTAGTACTTTAGGGTTAAAACCCGGACTTTGACATAAAATGAAAGTACCTTGAGTTGTGTATAACTTGCCTATGCTTGTTGTTGTGAAACTTGTCTATGCTTGTTGTGATAGCCTTTGTTGTGCAAGAATTGTGTTTCTATACTACCGCGTCTCTCGGTAGAGGGCCGGTTGACTTGTTGAGAATTTGCTTGGATGTGCCGGCAGTGACGGAGAATTCCATGGGTACGCTCCTGTTGATAGTGTTATTATATCCTCTTGGACCTACTGACACGATGGGTGGCCCACGGGTACGGTTCCATTAGGATTGTTATTCCATGGACTAGCTCTCCATGAGGTTTTACTGTTCGGCCTTGGTATCTGGTGGTCGGCTTTCGTACTTGCCCCGTCTCGTGGCTGATTCGGCCTTGGTACCTGGTAGTTAGCCCTCGCACTTGCCCGTTCGATGTAGTGATGAAGTCTCGTGACCACGGCCTTGGTACACAGTAGTTAGCCCCGTACTTGCCCGATCGGCTCGTGACCGCGCCAGTATCGGTAGTCGGCTTCGTACTTGCCGTGTCGAACCGTGGTTTGGTTGTATAGTATTGTTAGTGCGGCTTTGGCATCGGGTAGTACTTGGTGTTGGTGTACTTCTTGGGTATTATCATATCATATACTCTGCGGTGAGGAAGGTATTCCACGGGCATGATTGATGTTATGGGCGTGAGACCCGATATTTATATTTGAGTAATGACTTGGAGGCGTGAGTCACGACTTGATATAATTGTTATATGTGTGTCTTGTAGTTTGGTTATCATACATGTCTCTGCTTTATATAGACTATTATGATTTCATTCTGATATTCTGATTTCACATACTTAGTACTGTTATCTTGACCTCGCCCGAAGTGCGTTCAATGCATGGTAGAGTACATCGGTATCGATCCGCATTTAGGATCACATTTGCGTATTAGGAAGCTCAGTTCCTTGGAGGCTTATCTTTTGGTATGTTACCACAGTGCAGAGTTCTTGTACATTGGGGTATGGCGAGCCACTGTCCGTCATAGTTGTTATATAAATCTTAAGTGCATGCTTGTTGTGGCGAGGTTGTAAGATTAAAGCTATTCAAATTATATATATATGCCGTAAAGCGATTTTCTCTCATGTAAAATGTGTCTCATTTCACATTTTGTTTCATGTATTGTTTTATGTTCGTGATTACTACGATGTATGACTACTTGGGTGTCGGGTAAGGCACGATCCGCGGGCCGGGCAGTCGTGACAAAAGTGGTATCAGGCGGTTAATCCTCGGAAAGTGTCTCTGACCGTGTCTAGTAAGTCTTGATTGCTCGGTGTGTTGTGCACCACGTCTATGTCGAGGAAATTGCGAGACATTTAGGATTAGTTTCCATTCTTCTCGTTACGAGATCGTGCCTTAGATTTGTGTGATAAGTTGGACCCTCTGGCGTGCCGTTTTTACAGTTATGCCTCGCGCGAGCAACCCGGGCGAGATAGGCAAAGCGGCGAGGAGGCTGCGAGTAGAAGCGGCGGCGATCTCTACGAGACCACGATACTGAGCCTCGGTCCGCGATGCAGGCGAGAGAAGATAGGTTACATGGGTGGGCCCGATTAATGGCGAGGTTGTGGCGGACTTGAGAGATAGGTGGGCCGGCGGTTCGATAACACGATGGTCACACCGTCGGATAGTTTGAGGCTCACGGGATTTTACGAGTTGTAGCCCGCGAGTTTTATGGGTGAGGCACGAGGATGATCGCGAGAGTTCATCAAGCGATTCTGACGGATCGTAAGTGATCAAGGCATCGGAGACCGTCGGTGGTCTGAGTTACGCGTCGTTGCGTGATACGCGATCGGTGGTTTGATCGTGGAGGCTGTCGGGAGAAGCATGCACTTCGGCCGTTTGGGGCGAGTTCTCGAGGCTTTTACACATTTCTTGCCTCGCGGATGAGGAGGGCTCGGGCGACATATTTTTGGTGTTGCGGCGAGCGGGCGTGCGGTTCGGGAGTACAATGTGAGTTCGACTCATTGGCTCGTCGTTCCGCGTTAGTAGCTAGTATGGAGGATCGAGTGCCGATATATTCTGAGGCTCGATGGTTACCTAGTAGAAGTTGTTCGGGTGTAGCTCTTGGTGGGCATGGACATTGCCGCATGCGAGCTTATGCACTTGGATGTGAGGCGGAGAAATCGGGAATGACGAATCGTGAGAAGAGGCGAACAGCGAGGTCGCTGATAACTTCCGGCGGGCGCCTCGGTGTGAACTAGTTATGTACCTCGCCCGATCTGAGTGGTCCTCGCGACGCCGGAACGCCGGGATATTCGAGGCGGTCGGGCTCCCGGGTTTCAATTTTGAGGAGTAAGTGCTCGCGGATAAGTCGCCCTTATCTCGGTGTGGCGTTGTAGAAAACTTCATAAGGGAAGTGTCGTACTAACTTGGGAGATTGTTATTCTTGCGGCCAGCGGGGCCATCTGGCGAAGGCTTGTCAGGCCGAGGCATCGGTAGAGATAACCTGACTACGAGGATCGATTGCGGGTTCTTCACCTTCCATAGCTAGGCGGGATGTCCGTATACGTGAGCGGCGAGAAGTCGCGGTGGAAGTTCGATTTGCGATCCTTTGAGCCTATTTCGGTATATCCTTAACCACTAGAGACTTGTATGTATTGATGTGATGATAATGTGTTAAGTGTTATGTTCGGATAGCTTTGTGCTAAAATGTGATTTAGAAGCTAGTTAGTAAAAGGGTAAGCACAGGGTGAAAATGATGAACCTTAGAATATTACGGTTGAGACCTTAGATGTAAAGTAGTCTTGAGTACAAGATTTTGCGGGTGATCTTTGTCGAGAATGTAAGTATCGTGGAGTAATTGTGGGAAAATTCCTTGGGTGGTGTAAAATGGAAGTGGTAGCTTTCATGGCTGTATAGGTAAGATTGTTAGGATCGGAAACAAGAGCTTGATGCGTTAAGTGGGTCGGGTTGGGGCCGTGTTGCGGGCCAACCGCGGCTGTTTCAAGGTGGGGTCGGCTCTGGGTGGTCCGCTTTGGTGGTAAGATCACGAGGGTGCTAGGCCCAGTTTAGATGACCATCGTATGAGTTCGTGGATATGTTCACGAAGTGGATCGTGAAGGCGGGAATGGCCTTAAGGAGATTGAGGCTAGTAAGATGACCAAGTTTGGAGGTGGTGACTCCAAAGTTTTGGGAAGCTGGCGATGGCGAAGTATGATGCGTATACTAGAAGTTCAAGTGTTAGAGAAAGTCTGACGGGTAAGGATAGATGTGAACATGTCTTGAGAGAATAGAAATGATCGTTACCACTTGTGAAGTAAAGGTGCGAAGGAATATCATTAGGCCAGGGGTGGAAGCTTTTGTAATGCTAGAGGTGATTCCTCGTTGACTTAGGTTAAGTACTGGAACGTGTGTTATTTCATGGCCAGGTGTGGCGTTGGCAACTTGTTAGAGGAGCTTTATCGTTATCCGTCTTGAGAAGGAACATTCGGGACGAATGTTTCTAAGGAGGGGAGAATGTTATACCCCGTATTTCCAGAGTATGTACGTGAGGGCATACGTATAAAAATTTAAGCCTTAAGGTTGGCAAGGTTCGAAATTGTACACAAGTACCGAAAAGAATCGTTTTCCGACGAAACGTTTTACAAGACTTGCGAAGGGAAAATTCCGGCTATGTCATTTCTAATTTTTGCGGATTTTTCCGAGAGACGAAACATTTTGGACCAACGGGAGGGTGACATGTGTCACCCTCACATTGGGCGTGATTGTGGACGGCAAAGGGACGACTTGGAGCATTGGTTAGGTAGGATATTTTGTGCAAGTTGGTGTGGTAGATGGATAAGGTACACATGGTTAAATCCTAGCCCTACACTTGCCTTACACTTGGATTGATCTTGGCCATTGGTTGGCCATTGGTTGGCCTATAAATACTCCTAACGAAGACTTTCTTCGTCCACAAATAGTTTCTAAGTGTTAAAATCCACATCTTAGAAAGGTTCGTCGACCACTTGGAGAGACCTTGGCGAAACCCCTCCCTTGTGAGCTTTAGCGAAACCAACCCCCTTGCCTAGTTGTTTTAGTATAATACACCCCACTCTTGGTAGAAATACTCTCAGTATTGTTATAATACCAAAATACCTTGGCCCAAATACCTTGTAGTACTTTCCAAAGTTACCTCTCATCGTAGAGCAGGAAATACTATTATACTTTCCTTTAGCCTAGCGAAACCTAAGGAAAACCTTCATAGTCGGTTGAAGTGTTAAGTAGAAGTTGCGTAGAACTTCTAAGGGTTGTTGGAGAGGTTTGGAGCACTCGGAGTAGGAGCTTAACGTTGCTCGGGATCGAGCTTTAAACTTGGATAATTTTGGGCTTCAGAGGTAAATAATCCTATCCTTCTAGTGTAATTGGAAATTACATCGTAGTTGTTTAGAAATGAATATAAGATTCATAGAAGAGAATTGAGCGTAATAGAAGGATATTCTGAGAAAAGACTTAAAGCGAAATCGCATCAGGAAGAATATTCTGATGAAGATTAAAGCGTACTTACATGGAATTTGTATTCTGATAGACTTATAACCTTTATTGGTTGGTATTGTGCGAGTAGCATGTACTACTTGGAAGGTGGACAAGGCTAGCGAGTTATAAGCTAGTGGGCGTTTTGCTTATAGTCGATAATCGTCGCGAGGTATGTGATTCTTCTATCATCTTGAGCATGATATTTTAAAGAATATATGTATATAATACGGTGAGCGTCGTGTGTTAAGCGAGCGTGGTTATGCGGCAATGTCTTTTGACTTAAGCACGAATAATAAGAATCTGGAAATATTTTAAAGAATATATATATAGTCACGGTGAGCGTGCGTGTGTTAAGCGAGCGTAGTTGTGCGGCGATGTCTTTTGACTTAAGCTTTGAATAATAAGAATCGGAAATATTTTAAAGAATATATATATAATCTGGTGAGCGTCGTGTGTTAGCGAGCGTGGTTATGCGGCAATGTCTTTTGACTTAAGCCTGAATAATAAGAATCTGGAAATATTTTAAAGAATATATATATAGTACGGTAGACGTACGTGTGTTAACTGAACGTAGTTTACGGCAATGTCTTTTGACTTAAGCCTGAATAATAAGAATCTTGAAGTATTTCAAAAGAATTAAGAAACCTTTCTGAAAGAAGAGTAATACATGGTTTTGAAAACATAAGAGTTATACTAGCTTTATGGAAAGTTAGGTATAACGTCTTAAGAGAGATAAAGAGAATGGTTTACTGATTTTTAGAAGTTAAGAGACTTGATCTTAAAAGATAAGAGACTTGACTTAAATGAATTAATATGAATTTTGTGTGAAACCTCATTCGTGAGTAATGAGTATTTGGTTTTTAAAAAAAGGAATAATGTTTCTTGATTTGAATCGAATGAGTATCGACAAACCAACTGCGGCGTTAATAAAGAAAAATGTATTGAATAATGAAGTATTATTAAAACCGGTGAAACCTCCATCTGCGTAGAAACTAAGATGAGACAAAATGATATTACATTTCCTAGATCATGGTGCTTAATAAGATTGATTATAAACAAGAATAACCTACTCACTATCTGGCATATGTTTCTCGAATGGTTTAAAGAAATTACGTTTTAAAGTTAAAACTATGAACTACAAAACCTTTTGAAAATGAAACTTGAGCATTTGAAATTAGGCAAACTTGAGCGTTTGGAAAATAATGTTGTTACTTGATTTTACAAAGGAAAGCATTTTAGTTTACTTAACAATGTAAGTCACTCTATTTTTATACTCACGGTGTCGGGTGACCTTTGTAAAGAAATGGATCTTTAAAGGAATTTAACGTCGTAGTACTTTAGGAGTTAAAACCGGACTTTGACATAAAATGAAAGTACCTTGAGTTGTGTATAACTTGCCTATGCTTGTTGTTGTGAAACTTGTCTATGCTTGTTGTGATAGCGCTTTGTTGTGCAAGAATTGTGTTTCTATACTCTGGCGTCTCGGTAGAGGGCCGGTTGACTTGTTGAGAACTTGCTTGGACGTGCCGGCAGTGATGGAGAATTCCACGGGTAAGCTCCTGTTGATAGTGTTATTGTATCCTCTTGGACCTCGACCGCGATGGTGGCCAGTGCGGTTCCGTTAGGATTGTTATTCCGTGGACTAGCTCTCGGTGAGGTTTCTTGTTCGGCCTTGGTATCTTGTGGTGGCTTCGTACTTGCCCGTCTCGTGGTGATTCGGCCTTAATTGCACAGTAGTTAGCCCTGCACTTGCCCGTTCGGTGTAGTGCGAAGTCTCGTGACGCGACGCTTGGTACTGGTAGTTAGCCCTCGTACTTGCCGGTCATTTCGTGACACGGCGCGGTATCTAGTAGTCGGCTTTACGTACTTGCCGAGTGTCGACCGTGGTTTGGTTGTATAGTATTGTTAGTGCGGCTTTGGCATCGGTAGGACTTGGTGTTGGTGTACTTCTTGGTGTTATCATATCATATCTGCGGCGATGAGGAAGGTATTCACGGGCGTGATTGATGTTATGGGCGTGAGACCCGATATTTATATTTGAGTAATGACTTGGGCGTGAGTCCACGACTTGATATCGCATTATATGTGTGTCTTGTAGTTTGGTTATCATACATGTCTCTGCTTTATATAGACTATTATGATTTCATTTCTGATATTCTGATTTCACATACTTAGTACTGTTATCTTGACCTCCTTGAAGTGCGTTCATCTGCGGTAAGTACATCGTGTCGATCCTCGCGTTTAGGATCACATTTAGCGTATTAGGAAGCTCTGTTCCTTGAAGGCTTATCTTTTGGTATGTTACCACAGTGCATAGGTTCTTGTACATTCGGGGTATGGCGGGGCCTGTCCGTCATAGTTGTTGTATAAATCTTAAGTGCATAACCTTTGTTGTGGCGGGGTTGTAAGGATTAAATGCATTCAAATTATATATATATGTAAGCGATTTTCTCTCGAGTAAAATGTGTCTCATTTCACATTTTGTTTCATGTATTGTTTTTATGTTCCGATTACTCGATGTATGACTACTTGGGTGTCGGGTAAGGCACGATCCACGGGCCAGGCAGTGCGTGACAAAAGTGGTATCGAGCGATTAATCCTCGGAAAGTGTCTGAACCGTGTCTAGTAAGTCTTGATTATCGGTGTGTTGTGCACCACGTCTATGTCGAGGCTGCGAGACATTTAGGATTAGTTTCCATTCTTCTCATTACGAGATCGTGCCTTAGAGTTGTGTGATAAGTTGGACCCGCCAGCGTGCCGTTTTTACGATTATGCCTCCGCGCAATGGCCGAGCCGAAGGGCAAAGCGGCGTGAGGAGGCTGCGAGTAGAAAGCGTGGCGATCTCTGAGACTACGATGCACGAGCCTCGATCCGCGATGCAGGCGGAGGAGATGGGTTACATGGAGTAGGCGATTAATGCCGAGGATGTGGCGGACTTTAGGATAAGTGGGCCGCGGCCGATTCGATAGCACGATGGTCCACCGATCGAGATAGTTTGAGGCTACGGGATTTTACGAGTTGTAGCCCTTGAGTTTTATGGGTGAGGCACGAGGATGATCGCGAGTTCATCAAGCGATTCTGACCGGATCGTGAGTGATCAGGCATCGGAGACCGAGTCGGTGGTCTGAGTTCGCATCAGCTGCGTGATACTGCATGATCGGTAGTTTGATTCGTGGGAGCTGTCGGGAAACATGCACTTCCGGGCGTTTGAGGCGAGTTCTCGAGGCTTTTCTTACATTTCTTGCCTCGCGGATGAGGAGGCTGGTAACAGATTTTTGGTGTTGCGGCGAAGCGGGCGTGCGGTTGGGAAGTACAATGTGAGTTCGACTCATTAGCTCAATCGTCCCGCGTTAGTAGCTAGTATGGAGGATCAGTGCCGATATATTCTGAGGCTCGATGGTTACCTAGCGAGAAGTTGTTGGTGTAGCTCTTGGTAGGGCATGGACATTGCCAGCGTGCGAGCTTATGCACTTGGATGTGAGGCGGAGAAATCGGCGGAATGACGAATCGTGAGAAGAGGCGAGCAGCGGTCCTTTGATAACTTTAGGCGGGCGCGCCTCGGCGAACTAGTTATGTACCTCCGCCCGATCTGCAGTGGTCCTCGCGCCGGGACGCCGAGATATTCGAGGCGGTCGGGGCTCCAGTTTCAATTTTGAGGAGTAAGTGCTCGCGGATAAAATTCGCCACTTATCTCGGTGTGGCGTTGTGGAAAACTTCATAAGGAGAGTGTCGTACTAACTTGGGAGATTGTTATTCTTGCGGCCAGCGAGGCCATGCGAAGGCTGTCAGAGCCGAGGCGTGGCGGTAGGATAACCTGGACTCTGAGATCGATTGCGGGTTCTTCACCTTCATAGCTAGGTAGGATGTTCATCTGCCGTGAGCCGGCGAGGGATCGCGGTGGAAGTTCCCGATTTTAGCGATCCTTTGAGCGCTTTATTTTGGTATATCCTTAACCTACAGAGACTTGTATGTATTGATGTGATGATAATGTGTTAAGTGTTATGTTGGATAGCTTTGTGCTAAAATGTGATTTAGAAGCACAGTTAGTAAAAGGGTAAGCACAGGGTGAGAAAATGATGAACCTTAGAATATTCTGATTGAGACCTTAGATGTAAAGTAGTCTTGAGTACAAGATTTTGCGGGTGATCTTTGTCGGAATGTAAGTATACGTGGAGTACGTGTGGGAAAATTCCTTGGGTGGTGTAAAATGGAAGTGGTAGCTTTCATGACCTGTATAGGTAAGATTGTTCCGGATCGGAAAACAAGAGCTTGATGCGTTAAGTGGGTCGGGTTGGGGCCATGTTGCGGGCCAACCCGCGGCCTGTTTCAAGGTGGGGTCAGCTCTGGGTGGTCAGCGCAGTGGTAGGATCACGAGGTGCTAGGCCCAAGTTTAGATGACCGTCGTATGAGTTCGTGGATATGTTCAACGAGCGGATCGTGAAGGCAGGAATGGCCTTAAGGAGATTGAGGCTAGTAAGATGACCAAGTTTGGAGGTGGTGACTCCAAAGTTTTGGGAAGCTGGCGATATTTGAAGTATGATGCGTATACTAGAGAAGTTCAAGTGTTTGAGAAAAATCTGACGGGTAAGGATAGATGTGAACATGTGCTGAGAGAATAGAAATGATCGTTACCCTTGTGAAGTAAAGGTGCGAAGGAATATCTGTTAGACCGGGGGGTGGAAGCTTTTGTAATGCTAGAGGTGATTCCTCGTTGACTTAGGTTAAGTACTGGAACGTGTGTTATTTCATGGCCAGGTGTGGCGTTGGCAACTTGTTAGAGGAGCTTTATCGTTATCCGTCTTGAGAAGGAACATTCGGGATGAATGTTTCTAAGGATTGGAGAATGTTATACCCCGTATTTCCAGAGTATGTACGTGAGGGCATACGTATAAAAATTTAAGCCTTAAGGTTGGCAAGGTTCGAAATTGTACACAAATGCAGAAAGAATCGTTTCAAATGAAGCGTTTTACAAGACTTGCGAAGGAAAATTCGGCTATGTCATTTCTAATTTTGCGGATTTTTAGAGGCGAAACATTTTGGACCAGCGGGAGGGTGGCATATGTCACCTCGCATTGGCGTGATTGTGAATGAAGGGGCGACTTGGAGCATTGGTTAGGTAGGATATTTTGTGCAAGTTGGTGTGGTAGATGGATAAGGTACACGTGGTTAAATCCTATTACACTTGCCTTACACTTGGATTGATCTTGGCCATTGGTTGGCCATTGGTTGGCTTTATAAATACTCCACAACGAAGACTTTCTTCGTCCACAAATAGTTTCTAAGTGTTAAAATCCCCATCTTAGAAAGGTTCGTCGACCCTTGGAGAGACATGGCGAAACCCTCCCCTTGTGAGCTTTGGCGAAACCCTCCCGCTTTGCCTAGTTGTTTCGTATAATACACCCACTCTTGGTAGAAATACTCTCAGTATTGTTATAATACCAAAATACCTTGGCCCCAAATACCATGTAGTACTTTCAAAGTTACCTACATCGTAGAGCAGAAAATACTATTATACTTTCCTTTAGCCACTAAGCGAAACACTAGAAAACCTTCATAGTCGGTTGAAGTGTTAAGTAGAAGTTAGTAGAACCTCTAAGGGTTGTTTGGGCGGTTTGGAGCACTCGAAGTAGGAGCTAGCGTTGCTCGGGATCGACTTTAAACTTGGATAATTTTGGGCTTCAGAGGTAAATAATCCTATCGTTCTAGTGTAATTGGAAATTACATCTTGTAGTTGTTTAGAAATGAATATAAGATTCATAGAGAGAATTGAAGCTGTAATAGAAGGATATTCTGAGAAAAAGACTTAAAGCGAAATCGCATCGAGAAGAATATTACGATGAAGATTAAAGCGTACTACATAGAATTTGTATTCTGATGAACTTATAACCTTTATTGGTTGGTATTATGCGAGTAGCATGTACTACTTGGAAGGTGGACAAGGCTAAGCGGGTTATAGCGTGGGCGTTTTGCTTATAGTCGATAATCGTCGCGAGGTATGTGATTCTTCTATCCTCTTGGCATGATATTTTAAAGAATATATGTATATAATGCGGTAGGCGTGCGTGTGTTAAGCGAGCGTAGTTATGCGGCAATGTCTTTTGACTTAAGCCTGAATAATAAGAATCTAGAAATATTTTAAAGAATATATATATAGTGCGGTGAGCGTCGTGTGTTAAGCGAGCGTGGTTGTCACGACAATGTCTTTTGACTTAAGCACGAATAATAAGAATGCGGAAATATTTTAAAGAATATATATATAATGCGGTAGGCGTCGTGTGTTAGCGAGCGTGGTTATGCGGCAATGTCTTTTGACTTAAGCACGAATAATAAGAATCTGGAAATATTTTAAAGAATATATATATGATGCGGTGAGCGTCGTGTGTTAATTGAACGTAGTTTACGGCAATGTCTTTTGACTTAAGCTTGAATAATAAGAATCTTGAAGTATTTCAAAAGAATTAAGAAACCTTTCTGAAAGAAGAGTAATACTTGGTTTTCAAAACATAAGAGTTATACTAGCTCTATGGGAAGTTAGGTATAACGTCTTAAGAGAGATAAAGAGAATGGTTTACTGATTTTTAGAAGTTAAGAGACTTGATCTTAAAAGATAAGAGACTTGACTTAAATGAATTAATATGAATTTTGTGTGAAACCTCATTCGTGAGTAATGAGTATTTGGTTTTTAAAAAAAGGAATAATGTTTTTACTGATTTCGGAAATCATAATGAGTATCGACAAACCACTGCAGCGTTAATAAAGGAAAATGTATTGAATAATGAAGTATTATTAAAACCAGTAGAAACCTCTATCTGCATAGAAACTAAGATGAGACAAAATGATATTACATTTCCTAGATCATGGCTGCTTAATAAGATTGATTATAAACAAGAATAACCTACTCACCTATAAGGCATATGTTTCTCAAATGGTTTAAAAGAGAATTATGTTTTAAAGGATTAAAACTATGAACTACAAAACCTTTTCGAAAATGAGAAACTTGAGCATTTGAAATTAGGCAAACTTGAACGTTTGGAAAATAATGTTGTACTTGATTTTACAAAGGAAAGCGTTTTGGTTTACTTAACAATGTAAGTCACTCTATTTTTATACTACGGGTATCGGGTGACCTTTGTAAAAGAAATGGATCTTTAAAAGGAATTTAACGTACGTAGTACTTTAGGAGTTAAAACCGGACTTTGACATAAAATGAAAGTACCTTGATTTGTGTATAACTTGCCTATGCTTGTTGTTGTGAAACTTGCCTATGCTTGTTGTGATAGCCTTTGTTGTGCAAGAATTGTGTTTATACTCTGCGTCTCTCGGTAGAGGCAGTTGACTTATTGAGAACTTGCTTGGGCGTGCTGTCACGCCCCGAAGTCGGGCGTGGTAGTGCCTTACCGGGCACCCTAGTGATACAACATCGAGAGAAAAACCAGCGGAAATAAAAACTTAGACATGCAACAATAGATATAATAATAAGCAGGCCAACCAAAGCGGTTGCCTTGGTATATCGTAAAACACGAGCAGTTTAATCCTTTTACAACCACCGCGCGATACTACGGACCTCAAGATTTACAGCGACTATGGCGGCGGGGCCTGCCATACCTGAATGTACAAGAACCTACAACTCGAGAACACATGCAAAAGATAAGCCTCGGAGAAGCGGGCTTACAGCATGGCGAGATCTAGGCGAGGATCCACGGCCGATGTACCTCTACTGCGGCATGAGCGCGGCCCAGAAGGTCGATGCAACGGTACAGTATGTGAAAGCGTAAATCTGCGATTAAATCATAACGATCTATATAAAGCAAGAGCATGTATGATAACCAAAATACGATCTGTGACATAAGCGATCAGTCGGGGACTCGCGCCTCAAAGTCACCGCTCGAAATATAACTATGGGTCTCGCCCACATCCATCGTGTTCGCATCATGGCCACGTGCCCGGAATCTTTGCATCGGTGTAGGCGTGTCCATGATGCAACAATAATAACAGACGCGTGGCGCGTACCGAGAATCTGCGCCGGTGTAGACATGCCGTAACCTCGATATGATATCTTGGGTGGTCGACCTGCCGCGTAGCCACGTGCCCGGAATCTTGCATCGGTGTGAACCGTCCATGTTGCGGTAATAACCATATATCGGGTAATCAACGGCGCGTGGTCGCGTGCCGAATCTTGCGTCGGTGTAGACATGTCCGTGTGGCATCAGCGACAAGATAGTAATCAAAATGAAACATACGTGGAATTCTCCATCGTTTGCCCGGCCGCGTCGAGTAAGTTCTCGACAAGTCAATGGCCCTCTGTCGAGAGCGGTAACACGAAATACCACGCGCACAAAGGCTATAATCGCAGCGTGGGCAAGTTTCACGACAACAAGCATAAGCGAGTTTCCGGCAACAAGCATAGGCGAGTTTCCGCGGCAACAAGCATAGGCAAGTTTCACCTGACTCAAGTACTTTCGTTTTATGCCAAAGTCGGGTTTTTAACCCCAGTACTACATCGTTAAGTTCTTTTAAAAGAGATCCATACTTATAAAGTCACTCGATACGTAGTATTAGAATGACCAACCCATTCATTTTCAAAATCAAGTAACACATTCTTTTCCTAAGTTCGGTTTGCCTAGTTTGATTACTCAACTTCTCATTTTCAAATGGTTTCATAGTTCCCGAACTTAATCACTTGATTCCTTTTTAGAACAATTGAGTAATATATGTCTCACGTGAGAGTAGGTTATTCTTGTTTACAACATTCTTATTAATGACCGTGATCTAGAAAATGTAATATCATTTTGTCTAAATCTTAGTTTCTATGCGGATGGAGGTTTCTCTGGTTTAATACGATACATCATTATTGATACATTTTCCTTTATTAGCATTTGCGGTGGTGCAGCCGATACGTTACGATTTCGAAATCGGTAAAACATTATCCTTTAAATAAAACCAAGTACTCATTACTCACGAATGAGGTTTCTGAACATTCACATTAAAACAAATAAGTTAAGTCTCTTATCTTATAAGATCAAGTCCGTAACCCAACGTGATAAACCATTTTCTTTACCTCTCTTAAGACATTATACCTAACTCATAAAGCTAGTATAACTCTTTTTAAAACCACAAAGTATTTTCTTACCTACGTAAATTGTTATAACCAACTTCCATAAATGGTTATAACACTTTATGTTTTAAACAATCAAACCACGATTAACACGTATGCGTCTAAATGCTACATAGTTCACACATATCATGCTAGAAGAGATAGGAAGAGGTTCACATACCTCATGACGATTTATCGACAATAAGCAAAATGCTCAGTACTACAACCTTGCTAGCCCTTTCCGCTCACCGGTAGAATCGCTACTCTTAGTCTTCCGCATAAAGGTCCTGGCGTCTATTAACCCCAAAACACAAGTTTATATCTTTCTCTGAGAAAATTGGCACCTCCCCACACATGGCGTAAATCTCCTCCTGTCGAGGCGACTACTAAACGACCGGGGAGAGAAGGGATTACGTCTGGGGCGTGTACAATTACTCGACAATACTACGCAAGTCTCTTTTGTAATACGGTCTATGTAATCTGATTCGATTCTTTCTTTACATTGAGGCTTAAGTCAAAAGACATTGCGCACAATAATGTTGATTCATATATAGTATCTTGACTATATATTCTATCGTATAATTTCCAATTACAAAAGGAGACAATTATTTACCTCGACAAGCCCAAAATTATCAAGTTATAATGTCGATCTGAGCAAGGTTTAGCTCTACTCGTGTGCTCGATCCGCTCAAACAACCCTTAGAAGTTCTAACCAACTTCTGCTCAAATCTTGACCAAGCTATGGCGATTTCCTTAGGGTTTGGTTTGAGACTAAGGACAAAATGTAGTATTTAGGGCTCTACGTAAAGAGGTAACTTTTGAAATACTACTAGGTAAAGGCTAAGGTATTTTGGGCATTATAACAATACTAGGAGAATATTTCTATACCACAAAGGGGTATTATCACGAAAACAACTAGGCTAGGGGGTACCAGCATGTGCATGAGGGGAGGGTAGTACCTGGCCACGCTCGAGGAAGAGGAGGGTTTCGGCCAAGGCGATTTTAAGGGGAGAGGGCTCTTGGGCGAGAGTCGACAAGAGGAGGAGGGGTTTCCAAGACTTGGAAGATTTTTGGATGAATGAAGTCTTGAGAGGGGTATTTATAGGAAAGCGAAGGCGACGATGGCGAATCGAGCCATGTTGAAGGCAAGTGTATGGCCTTGATCAAGCCAATACACCTAACCTACTCCAAAACATTGCACCAAACAAGCCTGAAAACAAGGCACAAAACAAGGCCAAAACAAGGAACGATTGTGCGAGGCCAAGCGTCCTTCTTGGGCCTTGATAAATCAAGCACCAGCTTGCTTCCAATGTGAGGTGACACGTATCACCCTCCGTTGATCCAAAATGTTCGTCTCTCGGAAAAATCCATAAAAATACAAAAGCGACATAGCGGAATTTTCCCCTCGCAAGATTCAAGCGTTTAGTCGGCGACTCTAGCAGGGTGTTGTGCACAAATGTCATTCGGCCCGAGCCACTGGCGGGGTGACCGTGTCACCCTCTAATGGCCCTCGTAAAGCGTCTTGAAAAATATCACAATGGCCAAAATCTGAAAACAAAGTGGGCCCATAAGCAGTAAATTTCTCAGTGGGCCCAGCGTGACCATTTAGAAAATAAAATCTCAAAATTCTAATATAATCTATGAAGTCCAAATACCAAATGGGAATCAATTCCCGTTAACGAACCTTTTCTTCACAAATAACGGAAACTTTTGAAAACTCAGCGTATTTCTTTCTTTCCAAATTTTTTTACGTGCTCTCGTCGTGCGTCCTCGCATACATACCACGAGAATCGGTGTATAACATTCTCCCTCCTTAGAAACATTGCGTCCGAATGTTCCTTCTCAAACGGATATCGATGAAGTTCCTCAACAAGTTGCAGCGCGCGGCAGCGCAAAATAACCTGCGTCCTCTTCCTTCCTTACTCGTCGTGCCCTTCTCGAACACTTGAACTCTCGGTGCGTACCATGCTTGAGTCATTACTTCCGTTCCCAAAAATCTGCGGAGTCGCTACCTCGAACTTGGTCATCTTACTAACTGAAACTTCCTTAAGGCCATTCCGGCCTTTACGAACGGCTTACGGTGAGCGCGTCCACGAACTCATCGATGATCATACAAACTTGGGCCTAGCATCCTCGTGACCCTACCACCTGGCGGGACCACCGAGCAGCCCCCACATGTCAGACTCTGGGTTGACCGTATCACGTCCTCGGCCGACCAGCGATCGCGTCGAAGCCCTGCGTTCCCGACGGAACATTATGTGAATCACGTCATGAAAGCTACCACTTCCGTCTCACACTACCCGTGGACTTATCACACAAATAAAACCCGCGTATACTCGTGCGATAAAGGTCAAACATAAAACAAATCTTTTACTCAAGAGCGACCTTACCTCTAAGGTCTCGATCGTGACGATCAGGGTTCACGCTTACCATGCCGTACTTACCGCCTACAATAACGGTGTCTAAATCACATTTAGCACAAAGCTAACCGAACATAACATAACCATCATTAACGTCAATACATACAAGTATCTAAAGGGTTAAGGATATACACGAAACTAGGCGGTTCAGGGCGCTAAAGCTGGAAGCTTCCACGCGACCTCTGCAGTGGCATGGCGCTCTAGTAATCTGTGCTATCCTACCAGCGCTACCTGGTCGGACGGTCTCGTCATATGGCCTGTTGGCGCAAGAATAACAAGCTCCTTGGTACTCGACACTCCCGAAATGCGGTCTACGCATCGACCACAGAGGTAGGGGTATTGCATCCCAGCGGCGCCCTACTCGGAACATCTGAAACACAGGAGCCACGACTGCTCTGAATATCCCAAGGGTCGAAAGGCTGCGGAGGACCACTCTGCAATGGCGGAGTACATAACTAGTCTGCTTCTTTGGCGGTCGCCTCGAAAGTCATCAAAATATCCGGCCGTCTTGGCCTTAACCTGTGGCGGTCCGCTGCGTCGATCTGCGCTCGCCGCGCCCAAGTGCATGAGCACGAATGCGGGCAATGTCCATGCGGTGAAGAAACACCGCGAACTTCGGCCATATAATCATCTAGCGGTGGCGTGGCGATGCACCACATCCTCATGCTCTGCAACAAAGCGCGAGGACATGTCGAGCGAAGAATCGAACTTCGACATTGTACTCACGGCGGTCGCCCTCTGCATCTCGGTAACAAAATTTGTCGGCTCGTGCCCTCGCCATCTGCGGAGGCGAAGTGCGTGAGAAAAGCCCCGAAAACTCATCCCATCTGCTGGAGGTGCATGCTCTCGGGAAAGCTCGCGAATCAAACCAATCGGCTGCGGTATCGCGCGCCGTCGCGAACCGAAGGTCCTGAGACTCGGTCTCTGAAGCCTTGATCACGCGTGATCCTTTATGGCGGCGGATGAACTCCTGCGGATCATCCTCGAGCCTCGACCCGTAAAACTCTGGCGGGCTCTGACTCGGAAAGTCCAGTAGCCTCAAACTATCTGCTCTCCGGGTGCACCACAGTCTTCTTTGGAGCAGGCGCCGCGTCGGCTGTCCTGCCATATCGGCCTGACCACGGCGATAAGCGAGCCATCTCCTTGTGACCCGTCTCCACTGCTCGGTGTGGGGCTGGAGGCTCAGTCTTGTAGTCTCATCGGCCACGGCTGCGACTCTAGCTCCCTGCTTGGTCTTTGGCGGCGTCGCGAAACTTCATGGTCGGGCTTACATCTCAGTCTTGGCCGGGCTGCGCCCTCGTACTCCTCTGTATCCACTGCGACTCCTCGGTGCCTTGCCCCAGGCCTTTGGTGCACTGCGGAGCATAGCGGTAAAATGAAACACATCGGAGGGTCCAACTTACAGCTCGACTCTAAGGCGCGATCTCGGAATGAGAAGAATAGAAACGAATCCTCGTGTCTATAGCCTCACGATTATAGATGTGGTGCGCAACACAGATAATCAAGACTCTACTAGACACGATGCGTAGACACTTTCAGAGGACTAAGCGCTCACGATACCACTTTGTCACGCCCCGAAATTCGGGCGTGGTGGTGCCTTACCGGGCACCTGGTGATACAACATCGAGAAACACCGTGAAATAAAAACTTAGACATGCAATGATAGATATAATAATAAGCAGGCCAACCAAAGCATTTGCCTTGGTATATACATAAAACACGAGCAGTTTAATCCTTTTACAACCACCTTGCACGATTACTCTGGACCTCTAAGATTTACAATGACTATGGCGGGACGGGGCCGCCGTACCACGAATGTACAAGAACCTCTGACTCGGGAACCATGTACCAAAAGATAAGCCTCGGAGAAGCGGAGCTTCCCAAGCTGAGCCCGAGATCTAGGCGAGGATCACGGCCGATGTACCTACACTGCGGCATGAGCGGCCCGAAGGAGGTCGATCTGGCGGTACCAGTATGTGAAAGCGTAAATCTGCGATTAAATCATAACGATCATATAAAGCGGGAGCGTGTATGATAACCAAAATCTGATCCGACATAAAGCGATCAAGTCGAGGACTCGCGCCCTCAAAGTCACCACTCAAATATAACTATGGGTCTCGCCCACCGCATCCGTCGTATTCGCATCATGGCGCGTGCCGGAATCTTGCATCGGTGTAGACATGTCGTGATGCGACAATAATATGAGGCGTGGCCCGTACCGAATCGCGTCGGTGTAGACGTGCCCGTATAACCTCAATATGATATCTTTGTGTGGTCGACCACGCCGTGGCCCGTGCCGAATCTTGCGTCGGTGTAGACCGTCCATGTTGCGATAATAACCATATATCGGGTAATCAACGACCGGCGTGGCGCGTGCCGGAATCTTGCATCGGTGTAGACATGTCATGTGGCATCAGCAACAAGATAGTAATCAAAATGGAAACATACGTGGAATTCTCCGTCACTGCCCGCCGCGTCGAGTAAGTTCTCGACAAGTCAGCGGCCTCTGTCGAGAGACGCGGTAACGAAATACCACACTTGCACAATGAGGCTATCGTCATGGCGTAAGCAAGTTTCACGACAACAAGCATAAGCGAGTTTCACAACAACAAGCATGGCATGTTTCACAACAAGCAAGCAGGCAAGTTTCACCTGACTCAATGCTTTCATTTTATGCCAAAGTCGGGTTTTAACCCCAGTACTACATCGTTAAGTTCTTTTAAAGAGATCCATTACTTATAAAAGTCACTCGATGCGTAGTATTAGAATGACCAACCCATTCCTTTTCAAAATCAAGTATGACATTCTTTTCTAAGTTCGGTTGCCTAGTTTGATTATAAAACTACCGTTTTCAAATGGTTTCATAGTTCCCGAACTTAATCACTTGATTCCTTTTTAGAACAATTGAGTAATATATGTCTCGCGTGAGTAGGTTATTCTTGTTTACAACATTCTTATTCTGACCATGATCTAGAAAATGTAATATCATTTTGTCTCATCTTAGTTTCTATGCGGATGGAGGTTTCTCTTGGTTTTAATACGATCATCATTATTCAATACATTTTCCTTTATTGCATTTGCGATGGTGCAGCCGATACGTTACGATTTAGAAATCGGTAAAACATTATCCTTTAAATAAAACCAAGTACTCATTACTCACGAATGAGGTTTCACCAACATTCACATTAAAACAAATAAGTTAAGTCTCTTATCTTATAAGATCAAATCCATAACTAACATGATAAACCATTTTCTTTACCTCTCTTAAGACATTATACCTAACTCCCGTAAAGCTAGTATAACTCTTTTAAAACCACAAAGTATTTTCTTACCTACGTAAAGTGTTATAAAACTTCCCATAGCGTTATAACACTTTATGTTTTAAACTAATCGAACACAGTTAACACGTATCGTCTACAGTACTACATAGTTCACACATATCATGCTAGAAGAGATAGGAAGAGGTTCGCATACCTCATGACGATTTATCGACAATAAGCAAAATGCTCCAAGTACTACAACCTTGCTACTTTCCACTCGCCAGGTAGAATCGCTACTCTTGAAATACTTCCCACATAAAGGTCCTGGCGTCTATTAACCCCAAAACACAAGTTTCTATCTTTCTCTGAGAAAATTGGCACCTCCCCACATGTGGCGTAAATCTCTCCTCTGTCGAGGCGGCTACTAAGCCAACCGAGGGTTTACGTCTGTCGGACGTGTACAATTCTACTCAGCAATCTTACAAGTCTCTTTACAATGTCTGATCCTATGTAAATCTGATTCGATTCTTTCTTTACATTGAGCTTAAGTCAAAGACATTGGCACAATAATGTTGATTCTATATATAGTATACTTGACTATATATTCTATCATGTAATTTCCAATTACAAAAGGGAATGATTATTTACCTCGACAAGCCCAAAATTATCAAGTTATAATGTCGATCTGAGCAAGGTTTAGCTCTACTCGTGCGCTCGATCCGCTCCAAACAACCCTAGAAGTTCTAACCAACTTCTACTCAAATCTTGACCAACTATGAAGATTTCCTTAGGGTTTGGTTTGAGACTAAAGGACAAAGGTAGTATTTAAGACTCTACGTAAAGTAACTTTTGAAATACTACTAGGTAAAGGCTAAGGTATTTTGGGCATTATAACAATACTAGGAGAGTATTTGTATACCCAAAGGGGGTATTATCTGAAAACAACTAGGCTAGGGGTACCATGGCTAGCATGAGGGAGGGTAGTACCTGCGGCCACTCGAAAGGGAAGAGGAGGGTTTCGGCCAAGGCCAATTTTAAGGGGAGAGGGCTCTTGGGCGAGTCAGCAAGAGGAGGAGGAGGGTTTCCAAGACTTGGAAGATTTTTGGATGAATGAAGTCTTGAGAGAGGGGTATTTATAGGAAAGCCAAAGGCGACGATGGCGAATCAAGCCATGTTCAAGGCAAGTGTATGGCCTTGATCAAGCCAAGTACACCACAACCCTACTCCACAAAACATTGCACCAAACAAGCCACAAACAAGGCACAAAACAAGGCGAAACAAGGAACGATTATGCGAGGCCAAGCGTCCTCTTGGGCGCCCCAAATCAAGCACGACCTTCCGATGTGAGGTGACACGTATCACCCTCCGTTGGTCCAAAATGTTCGTCTCTCGGAAAAATCCTTAAAAATACAAAGCGACATGGCGGAATTTTCCGCCATGATTCTGTAAGCGTTTAGATCGGCGACTCTAGCAGGGTGTTGTGCACAAATGTCATTCGGCCAAGCCACCTGGCGGGAGTGACACGTGTCACCCTCACAATAGCCCTCGTAGCGTCTTAGAAAAATATCCACAATGGCCAAAATCTCGAAAACAAAGTGGGCCCTGGCAGTAAATTTCTCCGTAGGCCCAGTGACCATTTAGAAAATAAAATCTCAAAATTCTAATATAATCTATGAAGTCCAAATACCAAATCGGGAATCAATTCCATTAACGAACCTTTTTCTTCACAAATAGCAGGAAACTTTTAGTGAAAACTCGCGTCTTTCTTTCTTTCCAAATTTTTTTACGTGGTGCTCTCGTCGTCGTCCTCGCATACATACCACGAGAATACGGGGTATACTTGATCTTGGCGGTGGCGGAGAATTCCGCAGATGCGCTCTTGTTGATAGTGTTATTGTATCCTCTTGGACTCTTGACCGCGGTGGGTGGCCAGGTGCAGTTCCATTAGGATTGTTATTCCATGGACTAGCTCTCCATGAGGTTTTATTGTTCGGCCTTGGTATCTGGTGGTCGGCTTTCGTACTTGCCCGTCGTGGTGATTCGGCCTTGGTACACGGTAGTTAGCCCTCGCGCTTGCCAGTTCGATTATAGTGGCGAAGTCGTGACCACGACCTTGGTACTGGTAGTTATCCTCGTACTTGCCCAGGTCAGCTCGTGACCGCGGCCTTGGTATCGGTAGTCGGCTTTCGTGCTTGCCGTGTCGACCGTGGTTTGGTTGTATAGTATTGTTAATGCGGCTTTGGCATCGGTAGGACTTGGTGTTGGTGTACTTCTTGGTGTTATCATATCATATCTTTGCGTGATGAGGAAGGTATTCACGGGCATGATTGATGTTATGGCGTGAGACCCGATATTTATATTTGAGTAATGACTTGGAGGCGTGAGTCACGACTTGATATAAGCATTATATGTGTATGCTTGTAGTTTGGTTATCATCATGTCTCTGCTTTATATAGACTATTATGATTTCATTTCTGATATTCTGATTTCACATACTTAGTACTGTTCTCTGACCTCGCTTGAAATTTGCGTTCATCTGCGGTAAGTGCACGTCATTTGTCGATCCGCGTTTAGGATCACATTTTGGCGTATTGGGAAGCTCAGTTCCTTGGAGGCTTATCTTTTGGTATGTTACCACAGTGCATGAGGTTCTTGTACATTCGAGGTATGGTGGGGCCACTGTCCGTCATAGTTGTTGTATAAATCTTAGAGTGCATGCCACCTTTGTTGTGGGCGGGGTTGTAAGGATTAAAGCTATTCAAATTATATATATATGCAGTAAGCGATTTTTCTCGGAGTAAAATGTGTTTCATTTCACATTTTGTTTCATGTATTGTTTTTATGTTTCGCTGATTACTCTGATGTATGACTACTTGGGTGCCCGGGTAAGGCACGATCCACGAGCCAGGCAGTCGTGACAATTTCACACCAGCCTAAATACACCTCTTGGCGAGAGTTTGCCTGAAGTTTAGCCTAAGTGTACTTCACTTTTTGGAGTTGAAGTGTTTAAGAGAAGTTATTAGAAACTTCTAAGGGTTTCTTGGAGGCGGTTTGGGCGTCTGATTAGGAGCTAAGCGTTGCTCGGGATCGACATATAATCTTGGATAATTTTGGGCTTATCGGTAATGATCTTTATCCCCTATTGTAATTGGAAATTACATGTTGTAATAATGTATAGTTGAGTATACTATATATAGAATGGATATTAAAGAAGAGAGTTGAGCTGTAATTACATCGTAAAGAAGGATATTAAAAGAGAATTGAGCTGTAATTACATAGAATTTGTATTCTGATGAGACTTGTAGTATTCTGTGAAGTAGAATTGAACACGTCGGTTAGGCGTGTAATCACTGGAGTTGTTGGCACAGTAGCGGACCTTGATAGGGAGGAGATTTATGTGATAGCGGGAGGTCTTTGAGAATTTTAGTAGAAATATTCTCTGAAGAGAACTAGAAGGTAATAGGCGTTTTATGGCCATTATAGGTGGAAGTACTACGAGTAGCGTACTCTACTTGAAGGGTGGAAAAGGCTAGCAAGGTTGTAGTACTTGGAGCATTTTGCTAATTGTCGATAATCGTCGCGAGGTATGTGAACCTCTTCCTATCTTTTCTTGCATGATATGTTGTGAACTATGTAGTACGGTAGACATACATGTGTTAAATGAATTTGGTTGGTTTAAAACATAAAGTGTTATAACGGATGTATGGGAAGTTGTTATAACAACTTTATGTGGGCAAAGAAATGGTTTGTGGTTTTTAAAAGATAAAAGACTTGATGTGAAATAATAAGGACTTGGGTTGTGTTAAAATGTTGTGAAACCGCTTTAATGAGAAATGTGTAATTGGGTTTTAAAAGGAATAATGTTATATTGATTTCGAAAATGAGAACAAGTATCGAACAAACCACTGCAGCGTTAATAAAGGAAAATGTATTGACTAATTAATTATTATTAAAACCAGTAGAAACCTCATTGACATAGAAGCTAAGATAAGACAAAATTGTATTACATTTTCTATATCATGTTGCTTTAATAAGATTGTTATAAACAAGAATAACCTACTCACATAAGACATATGTTACTCAAATTGTTTTAAAGAGAATTATGTTATTAAGTGATTAAGACTATGAACTCTGAAACCTTTGAAAATAAGAGACTTGAGTATTTGAAATTAGGCAAACTTGAACTTTTGGAAAAGAAAGTTGTTACTTGTCTTTAAAAGGAAATTATTTTGGTTTATTTAAAATAATAGTTACTCTGTTTTTGATACTTCGAGTGTTGGTTTCTTTTTACTTCTTGTGATAGTATTGATATTTGTAAGAGAATTGACGTAGGTTAATTTGCTTGTGCTTGTTTGTGATAGCCTTGTTGTGTAAAAGTTGTATTCCTATGCTCTGGCGTCTCTCGATGGAGGCGGTATATTGTCGTGTTATTACATGGACATATACGCATCGATGAAGAATTAGGGGCATGCGGCCATGCGGCGGGTTAATCACGGTATATTGTTATTGTTGTTACATGGACATATGCTGCACGATGAAGAATTAGGGGCATGCGGCCCGTGCGGCGGAGTTAATCACGGTATATTGTTATTGTTGTTACATGGACATATACGCACCGATGAAGAATTAGGGGCATGTGTCACGACCGTTAGGGCGTGGTAGTGCCTTACCCGGGCACCCAAGTAGTCAAACATCAGAGAGATCAGCGGAATATAAAACAAGACATGAAACAATTTAAAATGGGAACAGTTTATCCATGAAAATATCGTCTTTCGGCATGTATATAATAAAACTTTGAACAGTTACATCCCCATTTACAAACCTGCACCTGCGATTACTCTGGACCCAAGAATGTAACAACACCTATGGCGGGGCGGGGCCGCCATACCACGAATGTCTGAGAACCTGACTCGAGAAACATGCAGATAAGCCTCGGAGAAAGCGGAGCTTCCCAATCTGTTGTGATCCTATGGCGAGGATCAACAGCGGTGTACCTACACTGCGGCGTGACGCGGCCCGGGAGAGTCGATCTGGCATGTACCAAGTATGTGGCGAAAAATCACGTAAATGAAATCATATGATCTAAAATAAAGCAGGAGACATGTAAGATAACAAAACTCTGATTCGCAACATAAAAGCGATCATGTCAAGTCGGGGACTCACGCCCTCAAGTCATCCGCCGTGCGTGGAACTCCTTCCGCATGCCGGCGATGCGGATATAAACCTTATTATCGTACAACATGTCTCGGCTCATCCGGTGGGGATAGAGGTGGAATCGTGTGGTGTCGTGTCGACCCATCCGTGGGACTTGGTGAAGTATGGAATACATGTCGGCCCGTCCGTGGGACTCGGTAAAATCGGATGAAATCGTGTCGACCCATCTCGTGGGACTCGGTAAAATCGGATGAAATCGTGTCGGCCCGTCTCATGGGACTCGGTGAAGGATCGGATGAAATCGTGTCGGCCCGTCTCATGGGACTCGGTGAAGAATCGGATGGAATCGTGTCGGCCCGTCTCATGGGACTCGGTGAAGAATCAGATGGAATACGTGTCCCGTCCCATCTCATGGGACTCGGTGAAGAATCAAATGGAATATGTGTCCCGGCCCATCTCATGGGACTCGGTGAAGAATCGTTCATAACAAATCAGTCGGCCCTCCATCGAGAGACGCGGTGGTATAAATCTGATGCTTGCACAACAAGGCTATCAAGCGCAAACATAGGCAAGTTACCGCAACTCGAGGTTATTTTATGCCAAGTCGAGTTACGACCCCAAAGTATTACGTCGTTAAATTCTTTTAAAAGATCCATTTCTTTTATAAAGGTCACGATACCGTAGTATTAAAATAGAGTGACTCGTATTTTAGGTAAACCAAAACACTTTCCTTTTCAACATCAGTAACAACGTTCTTTTCCGTAAGTTCAAGTTTGCCTAATTTCAAGTACTTAAGTCTCTTATTTTAGAAAGGTTTAAGTAGTTCATAGTCTTAATCACTTAAGAATATAATTCTCTTTTAAACAATTTGAGAAACATATGCCTTATATGTGAGTAGGTTATTCTTGTTCATAATCAATCTTATTAAGCGACCGTGATGCAGGAAATGTAATATCATTTTGTCTCGTCTTAGCTTCTATGCGGATGGAGGTTTCTCTTGGTTTTAATAATGCTTAATTAGTCAATACATTTCCCTTTATTAGCGCTGCAGATGGTTAGTTCGATACTTGATACGATTTCCGAAATCGATAAAACATGATTCCTTTTAAAAACCAGTACTCATTACTACATGAATGAGGTTTCACCACTTTTAACAAAATTCATGTTAATTCAAAATAAGTCAAGTCTCTTATCTTTTAAGATTAAGTCTCTTAACTTCTAAAATCAATAAACCATTCTTTTTATCTCTCTTAAGTCGTTATACCTAACTTCCCATAAAGCTAGTATAACTCTTAAGCTTTTAAAACTTTTAAAACGAAGTGTTACTCTTAACAAAAGGATTCTTAATTCTTTTGAAACAACTAGATTCTTATTATTGGGGCTTAAGTCAAAAGACATTGCCGTAAAACTACATTCAGTTAACACACGTCGTCGTACTATATATATATTCTTTTAAAATATCATGTTCAAGAGGATAGGAAGAATCACGTACCTGTGACGATTTATCGACTATTAGCAAATAGCTCAATCTTGTAATCCTGCTAGCCTTTTCCACCCTTGAGTAGAATCGCTACTCGCGATGCTTCAACCTATAATGGTCATACAAGTCTATCAATGTCTAGACTACCTTTGTAGAATAATTCTACTGAGAAAATTGGCAACACTTCCACCGCCAAACTACACAAGTCTACTGTAAATACGGTCTATGTAAATCTGATTCAACCTTCTTCTTTATTATTCTTCTGATGTGATTCCAGTTCAATTTTCTTCTGTAATATCCTTCTATTACATTTCAAATCTCTTCTATGTATCTTATATACATTTCTATACTACTACAGTATGTAATTTCCAATTCTGATAGAAAGTCGAAGTATTTACCTCGATAAGCCCAAAATTATCCAAGTTTAAATGTCGATCTGAGCAGGTTTAGCTCTGTGCTGCGCTCCAATTACGCTCAGAAACCCTTAGAAGTTCTACACAACTTCTACTTAATACTTCAACCTCTTATGAAGATTTTTCCATAGGGTTTCGTTTTGTGACAAAAGGAAAGTATACAACTATTTTAAGGGCTTTTTGTATAGATGGTACTTGTAAATAATACAAAGGTTTTGGCCTAGACTATTTTTTCATAACAATAATACTTGTAGAATTATTTCTCTACCAAGGGGGTATTTACGAGAATTCTCAAGAGAGAGGGGGTGTCTCGGCTAGGCTTCTCAAAGGGGAGGAAGTGTTGGGCGAGAACACTACCTGAGGAGGAGAGGGTTGTCAAGACTTAGAATGATTTGTGGATGAAGAAAACCTTCAAGTTAGGAGGGTATTTATAGGACCCTCAATGGTCAAGATCAAGCCAAGTGGGGGGCAAGTGGAGGGTCAAGATTTGGACAAGTGTTTGTGGGTCACACCTTATCATTCTACCACAAAAATATCCTACCTAATCCTTGACCAAGGAAAAGGCAAGGAAAATGCCCCAAGTTTAAGTGTTATACCCGTATTTCGAGTATGCGTGGGGGCGTGCGTGAAATTTCGAACTTCTTTAGGCGGCGAATTCTTTTGTGCCTGACACGGTTAGAGTCGTTTTCGGCGAAAGCGTTTTCCACGACTTTCGTAGGGAATTTCGGCTATGTCGTTTATAATTTTTGCGGATTTTTAGAGAGGCGTAACATTTTGGACCAACAAGAGGCGACACTTGTCACCCTACAATTGGTGAAGGTTGGCGGGCGAAATGGGCAGGATTAGTACGTTTTTGTGTTGAATTGTGGTCAAGGGTTAGGTAGGATATTTTGTGTAGATGGATAAGGTTGCACGTGGCTTAATCTTGGCCTTACACTTGCTATGCACTTGTCTTCATCTTGGCCATTGGTTGGCCTTCACTTGACCTATAAATACCCCCTTAGTTGATGAACTTTCTTCATCAAAACTTGAGCAATCTACCTAAGTCTCAAAATACTCCTCCTCTTACTTACTACTTTCGTCCACCACACTACCCCCAGAAGCCTTGGCGAGAGGTCTACCCCCTAGCCTAGTTGTTTTAGTATAATACCACTTGTTGTGGTATAGAAATACTCTCTAGTATTGTTATAATGCCCAAAATACTTTAGTCAAATACCTTGTAGTATTTTCCAAAGTACCACTTTTACAAAAGCAGGAAAATACTATTATACTTTCCCTCGATCACTAAAGCGAAACCACTAAGTAAATCTTCACCGTAGTTGAAGTTATAAGTAGAAGTTGGTTAGAACTTCTAAGGGTTGTTTGGAGGCGGTCGGGCGCTCGGAGTAGGAGCTAAACCTTGCTCAGGATCGACATTTAAACTCGGATAATTTTGGGCTTATCGAGGTAAACACTCTTGACCTTCTATTGTAATTGGAAATTACATGTTGTAGGAATATATATTTGAAGTATACTATATATAGAACTGAACATTATAATTGTGCGGCAATGTCTTTTGACTTAAGCCTGAATTTAAAGAAGAGAAGCTGATTGTAATTACATGGGGTGTATTACTGATAGACTTGTGTAGCATTCTTTGTGTAGTAGAATTGTACGTCCGGTCGAGCGTGTTAACCCCCTGGTTGGCTTGGTAGCGGCCTCGATAGAGGAGGAGATTTCTGTTGTTGCGGGAAGTCTTCGAATTTTACGTAGAATATTCTCGTCGGGATCTAAAAGATATTAATAGGCGCTTTGTGGCCTCTATAGGTTGTAGTACTACGTGTGGGTGACTGCTTGGTGAGAGTGTAGAAGCGGTTTGAGGTACTCGGGCGTTTTGCTATTAGTCGATAATCGTCGCGAGGTATGTGAACCTCTTCTATCTCTTCTAGCGTGATATGTGTGAACTATGTAATGCGGTGAGCGTCGTGTGCTAAATGTATTTGATTGGTTTAAAACATAAAGTGTTATAACGGCTTTATGGGAAGTCGGTTATAACATCTTTATGTGGATAAGCAAATACTTGATGGTTTCTAAAGGTGGCGATTTGAATAATAAGCGGCTTGATATGTGTTAATAAAGAACTTGAAGTATTTGAAAGATTTATGAATCGTTTTGAAAGAATGAGTAGTACTTGGGTTTTGAAAGCTTAAGAGTTATACTAGCTTTATGGGAAGTTTGGTATAACGGCTTAAGAATGTTTCTTGATTTGAAATCGGAATGTGTATCGACAAACCACTGCGGCGTTAATAAAAGGAAAATGTATTAACTAATGGAAGTATTATTAAAACGGTGAAACCTCCATCTGCGTAGAAGCTAAGATGAGACAAAATGATATTACATTTCCTAGATCATGGTTTGCTTAATAAGATTGATTATAAACAAGAATAACCTACTCGCATATAAGACATATGTTTCTCAAGCGTTTAAAGGAGAATTATGTTTTAAAGGACTAAAACTATGAACTACGAAACCTTTTTCTAAAATGAGAAACTTGAGCATTCGAAATTAGGCAAACTTGAGCGTTTGGAAAATAAGGTTGTTACTTGATTTTACAAAGGAAAGCATT
The DNA here is from genome assembly GCA_029844215.1 of Przewalskia tangutica. Taxonomy (NCBI): domain Eukaryota; kingdom Viridiplantae; phylum Streptophyta; class Magnoliopsida; order Solanales; family Solanaceae; genus Przewalskia; species Przewalskia tangutica. The sequence goes on along the minus strand of JAQGDG010000469.1, from coordinate 33,571 downwards.
TTGGTTTACTTAACAATGTTAGTCACTCATTTTTTTATACTACGGTATCGGGTGACCTTCGTAAAAGTAATGGATCTTTAAAGGAATTTAGCGTCGTAGTACTTTAGGGTTAAAATCGGACTTTGACATAAAATGAAAGTTCCTTGAGTTGTGTGTAACTTGCTTATGCTTGTTGTTATGAAACTTGACCGTATTCGTGTGATAGCCTTGTTGTGCAAATCTTTGTTCTACTCGACTCTGGTTCATCAGGAATGTATTTCACTTGATTCAGGTTAATCAGAATGTATTTCACTTGATTACGGTTAAATCAGGAGGCGTATTCCACTCGACTCTGGTTCATAGGATTAGCAGGGAATGTATTCCACACTTTTCTATATTGGGTCCATAAGATGGGCGAGACTTATATCGTATCACATGATTTGTACCTAGGCTGCGGTGAGGAAGGAGTTCCACGGGCATGAGGATGACTTTGAGGCGTGAGTCACGACTTGACATATTGCTTTTATGTTGTGAGCGTAGTTTGGTTATCATCATGTCTCTGCTTTATATAGACTATTATGATTTCATTTCTGATATTTCTGATTTCACATACTTAGTACTGTTATCTTGACCTCCTTGAAGTGCGTTCATCTGCATGAGTAAAAGGTACATCGGTATCGATCCGCTTTTAGGATCACCTTCAGCGTATTGGGAAGCTCGTTCCTTGGAGGCTTATCTTTGGTATGTTACCACAGTGCGTAGATGCTTATACGTTCGGGGTATGGCGGGGCCTGTCCGTCATAAACTTGTAAAATCTTAAGTGCATGCTTTGTTGTGGCGGGGTTTGTAAAAAGGATAGCATTGGGTATTTATGTATATATTATGAAGGCAAGCTGTTTTGGTTGCTTTGTTTATCTTTCCTCTTAATTCATGTTCATGTTTTTATTTCCGTGATTTTCTCGATGTTGTATCACTAGGGTGCAGGGTAAGGCACGATCCGGGCAGGTTGGTCGTGACATTTAAATCGTATGAGGGTGACAAGTGTCACCCTCTCGTTGGTCCAAAATATTTCGTCTCTCGGAAAAATCCGCAAAAATTATAAATGACATAGCCGTAATTTTCCCTTCGCAAAGTCCGGAAAACGTTTCGTCGAAAAATGATTCTTTTTGCTAGTTGTGCACAAATTTTGCCCCTAATGTCTACTTAAGGCTTAAACTTTTGTACGTACGCCCTTACGTACATACTCTGGAAATACGGGGTATAACAGCATGCAGCCATGCGGCGGGTTAATCACCTGGTATATTGTTATTGTTGTTACATGGACATGTATACGCAGATGAAAAGTGCAGGCGTGTGGCCATCTGGCGAGTTGATTACAGATATATTGTTATTGTTGTTACATGGACATATCTGCAGATGAAGAATTAGGGCATGTGGCGTGCGGCGAGATTGATTACGGTATCTATTGTGCATCTGGACATGTCTGCAGATGGAGAATTAGGGGCATGTGGCGTGATGCGGGCATGATTGATATTGTGGGTGTGAGACCGCTTGGTTATATTTGAGTGATGACTTTGAGGCGTGAGTCCTGCTTTGACATGTTGCTTTTATGTCGTGGCGTAGTTTGGTTATCATACATGTCTCTGTTTTATTTAAGATTATGATTTCGTTCTGATATTTTGATTTCACATACTTGGTACTGTTGTACTAACCTCGCCTTGGGGTTGCGTTCATCTGCGGTAGAAGTGCATCGGTTGTTGATCCTCGCACATAGGATCACGATTCAGCGTATTAGGAAGCCGTTTCTCGGAGGCCTATCTTTTGGGTATGTTTCCACGAGTTTGTAGGTTCTTGTACATTCGAGGTATGGCGGGCCTGTCCGTCATAGTTGTTATTACATTTTAGAGGTATGTAATCTTGTTGTGGCGGGGTTTGTAAAGGATATATTATTCAAATTTACTGTATATATGCGAAGGCAGCCGTTTGATTGCTTTGTTTTCTTATGTTGTATCTTGTTTCTGTTTAAGTTTTTATTTCGCTGATTTTCTACGATGTTGTATCACTAGGGTGCCGGGGTAAGGCACGATCGCGGGCAGTCGGTCGTGACGGATGGTATAAGATATCAACATCGTAATCCTTCGACAACTCTAACCACCGTCTGCGCATGAGTTCGGCTCCTTTTCACGAAGATGTCTTTGGAGGCTCTTGTGATCTGTATAAATATCCACATGAACCCCGTATAAATAATGTCTCCAAATATTCAAGGCATGAATAACTGCGGCCAACTCTAAGTCGTGAGTAGAGTAATTCCTCTCATTCTTACATGTTGTCGGAAGCATAGGCTATAACCTTGCCCGTCTTTGCGATCAATCGCACCTGGCCGATGCAGACATCCTGATAAATCACATAGCCGTCTAATCCTCGGGAAGAGTAAGAAGCTGAGTCGTCGTCTTTTCGCTTGATGTGGAAGCCCTTCTCACAAACACGTCGCTGGAACTTAGCGCTTTCGAGTCGGCTGAGTCGATGGTGCGATATCGACTGCTCCTGAAACCTACGATAATAACCGCCAGCCCAAGGCTGCGCTCCGTCGGATGGTAGGTCTCGGCAGTCTTGACCGCCAATCTTTGCCATATCAGCTTTGAACAAATCGGCCTCGATAATGTTCCCCAAGAATGCCACTGAGGCCAACCAAAACTCACACTTGGAGAACTTGGCGTACAACTGCCGGCTCCGGAGGACTCCAAGTACCGTCCTCAAGTGATCTGCATGCTCCTGCTCTGTGCGAGAATAAACCAGGATGTCATCAATGAATACTATAACAAGCGTATCAAAAAGGCTTGAACACGGTTTATCAAATCCATAAATATCATTGGAGCGTTAGTCAAGTGAAAGACATCACCTGAACTCATGGTGCCCGTACAGTCACGAATGCGGTCTTTGGGATATCTGCCTCCTAACTACTTTGATGATAATCGGACGCGAGTCTATCTTGGAGAAACACCTCGTACCACTGCCCGTAGTCAAACAAATCATCAATATTGGGAGGGTATCTATTCTTGAGGTTACCTTATTGTGCTGTAGTCAACACATCACGTAGCGTCCATCCTTCTTTTAACAAACAAACGGCGCTCCCAGAGAAATACTAGGCCTAATAAAGCCTTTTCCATCAAATCTTTGGTGGTCCTTGACTCCTCAACTCGGCGGGTGCCGTCACATGCGGCGGAATAGATATAGGTCGAGTGTCTGGCAGCATATCAATACAAAACTCAATCTCTCTCTTTAGAGGAATACTTGGGAGATCATCTGGGAATACATCCGGAAACTCTCTAACCACGGGTGGTGAAGAAGCGGCACCTCGGCCTGCGTATCGAATACCGAACTAGATGATATATGTACCATACGAACCATCTTCCTAGCCTTGAGGTAAGAAATAAACCTACCACAAGGCGGCGTTGTATTGCCGCTTCCACTCGATGGCAGGCTCGAGAGGCGGAATCGGACCAACATCCTACGATCAACATTGGCATAATAAAAGCCAACGATCCGTACCCGTAATGGCGTTAAAATGTCATCTCGACTCTATCAAGTCTGCTGAGGTCGGCTGTATATGAATCTGGGCAATCTTTGTACACTCGCTCGCTAACAGATTCACCCTGGCGTAGCTACGCCAAAAGGCTCTATCGACACAGGCTACATCCATTACCAGCAATAAGAGGAATATGTAGGACAAGGTAGAACACGGATCTATCAAAGCATAAGCGTCACGACATGAAATCAATAATGTACTGTGATGACATCAGGGAGGCCTCACGGTCTGTAGGCTAGCTAAGGAATATATGCGGTTACGTGGACCGCTAGAACTAGGACCCTACCACGAACTGCGCGACCTGCGGCTTTGTGAACACCACGCCCTCGGGGCGCATAGCCTGAGAAGATGAAGACCGGTGTTACACCGTAACTCGGGACATGTTTACGAGAAGGTATGTAAGGAACACAAGACTTGAAAAGTGCGAAAGGAAGAATTGTTTTTCGGAAAAATCTTCGAGCGTCGGAAAGGAAAAATGTTCGTTGAAGAGAATTGGATTCTCAAAATGCATTAATTGAGGATTATGGAATGTATTATCATTATGGAAATTTAATCTTACAGTTTGGTCACGTGGGGCCCTTGAAATTTCGTTTTATGGGGCCCGTGAGGGTTCACGAATTTTATGGGCGAATGGGAGGGTGACCGTGGCACCCCTCACATGACTTGGTCGAATTAATGCAAGGGCAAAGGGTCGTTTGACAATTGTAAAGATGAGAAAGTCTTGCTAAGCTAGAGCTTGACATTGTTGACCAAGTCGAGAGGCAGCTTGATCCCATTCATCCAATTTTAACATGTGTTGTAATCTAGACCCTCCAATGTGTTATATATCATCCTAAGTAGAAATACTTGGCATTTTACACTTAGAAAAATTTGAGAGAACTTGTGAGTGCCATAGATAGCTCTTGGGTTTGCTTAGTTTGAACAAGAAAATATTTTCGTTTGTGGTTCTTTAGCCACAAGACTTTAACCCAAGGTCCCTAAGGGTATTGTAAGTATATCTCAATAGAAAGATTTCGGAAAAATGGCGTTTTCACGTTAGTCGCAAGGCGAAAACCTAAGGCATTTTCATAGGTTTTGATTGGAAATGGAAGAGAAGTTGGTTGTGAGCTTCTAAAGGCTTCAAATAGAGGATTGGAGCGTAAAAGAAAGGAGATAAGAATTTCTAAGGAGCGACTTTGAATCTTGGAAATTATAAGGGCTTGCAAAGGTATAATTCTTGTCGTTTTAGTAATTAAGATTACTTATTGTTGTAGCTATGGATATTAGCAAGTATGAGATTTATATTATGAAGTTGATAAGTGTATTGGCTATTAGAACTCTAATCCGAAAACTAGTATGTTTAGCCCTTGAGATTTCAATTCTATTGGATTATTAGTATAAGTCGTCACATGTTATTTATTGAAGGAATTGTAGTTGTTGAAGTTGTTTATGACTATATAACATGTTAGACCTAAGAACTTGGATTGGAAAAGAATTGGAAAAGACTTTGAGTTATTGTTTATGTTAGCCGAGAATGGCTTTAAATATGGAACTAGTTTCGTATTAATTTGTGGGGCAGAATTTTACACTTCCTGTTAAGGCGTGTAATCCCCTTTGGTTAGCTGAATTGTTGGGCCTTAAATGTGGCGTGTTTGGTTATTGTATTCGGCCTTGAAAAATGTGGCAAAGTATGTAGAAACAAAGCAAGTGTTGTCCGATTTTCCGTAGAATTTAGTGACTTTGCACTTAGAATATTCTACGTTCGAAGCTAGAGGTTAATGGACGTATTATGGCCATTTTAGGTTGAAGTACCAAGTATAGCGTATTCTACTTGAAGGATAGAATAACTATCAAGGTTGAAGTACTTTGGAGCATTTTGCTATTTGTCGATAATCGTCGCGAGGTATGTGAACCTCTTCCTTCTTTTGACATGATTCTATGTATGGAATACACATGTAGTACTATTTCATGATTCCTTCTACTCTTAGAAGTTAAGAGGTATGTATGTTGATTTACTCTACGTAAGGGTTATGTCTAAGTTATCCTAAGTTCTTACCAAGTCTTATGGGGGATGTTTGTAAGAGTCGTTAGGAGGTATTTTGGAGCCAAGTTGACTTGGCTAAGTTACGGCAAAAATGAGAATAAGTATCGAACAAGCCACTGCAACGTTAATAAAGGAAAATGTAATGACAATCAATTAAGCTAAAACAAGTAGAATTCTCCATCTGCATAGAAGCTAAGATAAGACAAAATTGTTTTACATTTTCTAGATCATGGCTACTCGATTAAGATCGTTATAAATAAGTATAACTTATTCACAACGCACCAAGGTATATGTTACTTAATTTATAAGAATTTACGTATGAGGTTTTAAGACTATGAACCTCAAATTCTTAAAAGGTTAAGAGACTTTATTTTTCAAGTTATGGGACTTGATTCTTAAAGGAAGAAATAAATTGATTTAAAAGCATAGAATACTTGATTTGCAAAGTATTGATTTCTTGCCATTCTAAAGTTAAGAAATTGGTTTTCTTAAAAGTTAAGAGACTTGAAGTATTTTGAAAGCTATGTAATTCGATTTGAAAGTATAAGTCTCTTGGTTATAAAAGGAATGAAATTGTCTAAGACATAAAGAGTTATAACGACTTTATGGGAAGTTGGTTATAACAGCTTTATGGAAGATTAAAAGAATGGTTTTCTTCAGTAATGTAAGCAAAGAAATGACTTGAAATAAAGAAGGGCAAATTGCTTTAAAGGTACCAATTGCTTAAGGTTTTAAAGAAAGAAGTCACGTGATTTAGAAGCCTATAATTGTATTTCTAAAAGTTATTGTGACTTGTTTTGAAAAGTATATATGACTTGATACTACGGTTATTAGTATCTTGGAAGTTGAAAAAGAGTCATTTTAAAGGAGTAGAGGTGCGTAGTACTTTGGGTTAAATTCCCGGATTTTTATGTGTGAAACGAAAGTGCCATGAGTTTATAAAAATGGAAGTCTAAAGGTTTAATGAACTTGCCTATGTTTGCTTGTGATAGCTTTGAGTGCAAGTATTATATGTTTACGTTGTCGTGACTCTCGGTTGGAGAATTGTTTGTCTTGTTGTAAGTTTACTTGGGCGTGCAAGCGGTGATGTGGGATTCCGGGTATGCTTCCATTATGATTGATCCTTGGACATGCTTATACGATGTGGGATTAGGGCATGTGACCGGGAGGCGGGTTAGATTCGGTTGTTTATTACCCGTAGCGTACTTATCGATGAGGATTAGGGGCATGCGACCGTGCATATGCGATTATTACTCCGTGGGCTAGCTCGTGAAGACATGTACCAGCGATGAGGATTAGGGCATGCGGCCACGTTATATATATATATATATATATATATATATATATATATATATGTGTGTGTATATGTATGCGACGGTGAGGTAGGATGCCGCAGGCGCGTCACGTGGTTATATGTTACACCTACGGTATCGGCGATGATGTAGGATTCCACGGGCGGGAGATATATATATATGTATTGTGTATGTATCGCAGCGGTGAGGTAGGATGCCACGGCGCGTCACGTGGTTATTTGTTACACTTAGGGTATCGGCGATGATGGGGATTCCACGAACGCTTTGATATTTGTGTGATTTGATCGCGTCCCAGTTGGGCGGGTAGTATATCGCCCCTCAGTAAAGGGCCGGATTATGTTATGAAAGATAAGTAAGTTATATGGTAATGAACTTAATGATTTCTCCTAAGTATGTACGTAAGACTTGTCTATAACTCTTAATGGAATGGAAAAGATAATGATGTGCAATTAAGTTCATGAGTGGTAATGACACGGCAGGATGTGGTATGTAATTTTTATACTTGCCCCTGTCATTCTTTTATCTGATTATGATTTGTTTCTTGTACCTTATTTTCAGTTCCATATTAAATTTTGTTATCTTGACCCCCTTGGCTGCGTTAATGTCGCGAGTTTAGGTCTGTGATTGTGGATCCGCGATCTTAGGATCTTAGTTGACATTTTGAGATAGCTCTAATATTAGGAGTTGTCATGGCCGTATATTGGTGTCTGGCGGGGCACTTGTCGTCGTAGTATTTGTTCAAATCTTAGAGTGCAGTATTCATACGTGGGCTTGTTACACCCGTGAATTCTGAGGACGTGTTTTAGAGCGTGCGTAGAACTTCATGAAGTGTTAAAATTTGAGGCTGTAAAAATTTTACGGAATTATGGAATTGTCGGGCGTATTATTGTGTGAATGGGAGGCGACATGTGTCACCCCCTTAGAGTGCCTTGGGCGAAAATGGCATGGCGATATAGTCATTGACCATAAGTCTTCTATGGCTAAGTCTTGCAAGTAGTAGCGTGAGAATATTGACTAAGTCAAGGTCCCTTTGTCTTGATATTTATGAAGACTACATCCAGACCAACCATTTGTTTGTATCCTAACCCTCGAGTGCTACTTATATTACTACTAGTAGAGAGGAGCTTAACAAGAAAATATTACACAAAAATTGAAGAACATGGGCGGTGAGCTCGGCTACACTAAGGAAAAGAAGGAAATTTTTGTTTGTGATCCATTTAGCTCCCAGCTTTAAACCAAAGGGTCTTATGTGTATTGTAAGCAAGTCTCGATAGAAAAATCTTGGAAAAAGATTGTTTACGGGTTAGTCATGAAGCGAAAAACCTAATGGTCTTTCTAGGTTTTATTTAGAGTTTTGAAGGATTATTGTTGGTATTGTTCTAAGGGTCTCAACAAGCGGATTGAAGTGTATTGGAGAGGTTAAACTACTAAGGGCGACTTGGTTGGAAGTTAGATTGAGATTCGTTGAGGTATAATCTTGTTCTCTTTAAGTGTTACAAGATTATGTATTATTATTAGCCTTACATTTTACTAGCATGTAGTATATGTGTTGAAGTTTTATAAGTATTATGGATTGCTTGTAGCTTTAAATCCAGAAGTGTAATGTAAGTCGTGTTTAGTTGGAATATAATTTGATCGTTATTGGAATCGTCGCATGTTATTGACTTAAAGATTATGGTTGTTATAATCAAATCGACTTGATATCATGTTATGCTACCAATTTGGATTGAAATGGAAATTGGATAAGAATTGGTTTTGTTGAACTCAAGGTGGCGAATTTTGGACTTGTAGTTTGCATTTAGTTGGTTATTAAATTGTGAGCCAATTGGAACATTTGTTTAGTTAGTCATTTGTATTGGACTACTTTCTAAATTGTGAGCGAATTGGGGTGTGTAGTTATTCAATTGTATTGGATTATCTTACATGAATTGTGAGCCAATTGGGGCTGTTTGGTTATTGTATTTCGGCCTTGAAAAGGTGGCAAAGTAAGTAAAAACAAAGGAGGTCTTTGTCAGATTTTAGTAGAAATTAGTGACTTAGCACCTAGAATATTCTACGTTTGAAGTAAGAGGTTAATGGGCGTATTGTGACCATTATAGGTTGAAGTACTTAGTATAGCGTATCTATTTGAAGGATGGACTAGCTATCAAGGTTGAAATACTTTGGAGCTTTTGCTCTTGTCGATGTCGTCGCGAGGTATGTGAACCTCTTCCTTCCTTTGGCATGATTCTATGTATGGAATATACTTGTGGTATCATTTCATGTTTCCTTACTCTTAGAAGTTAAGAGGTAGTTGTGTGATTTACTCTATGAAGAACTTTTCCTATCTTTGAGCATGACTAGTTGCAGCGTGTAGTGCGGTGAGCGTCTGACACCTTGTTACCACTACTAGTTTATTGAATGGCCAGTCGGGTGAGTTGGGAGATTAACTAAGCTTAATTGAAAGTATAAGGGATGTCTTAAGTTTTATTTAAAGTTAAGGGACTTGAAGAGTTTTAAAGTATGTGATACTTGTTCCGTTTTGAGCATTATAAGTCCCTGGGATAGGAAATTGTAGTTGGCTAAGGTATAAAGTGAATATAACGACTTTATGGGGAGTTGGTTATATTTGCTTTATGGAAAGATAAATGACTTGATTTTAGTGAAAAGGCAACTTGTTTTTAAGGCATTAATTGCCTAAGGTTTTATATAAAATGAGTCACTTGTTTTCTAAAGGTTAAGAGACTAATTGTATTTTTGAAAGTTATGAGAATTTATTTGAAAGTATTTAACACTTGGTTTCAAAAAGTAGAAGTCTCTTGGTTATAAAAGGAACGTGTTGGTCTAAACCATAAAGGGTTATAACGGCTTTATGGGAAGTTGGTTATAACGGCTTTATGGAAGGTTAAGAGAATGGTTTTCTCTAATAAAGTAATCAAGAAATAACTTGTGTTAAGGAAGGGCAAATTGTTTTAAAGGTACCAATTGCTTAAGGTTTTAAATAAGGAAGTCACTTGATTTAGAAGCGGTAGTGTATTTCTAAAAGGTATTGTGACTTGTCTTGAAAGGTGAATAGGACTTGATACTACGGTTGTTAGTATCGGGAAGTTTATTTGGAAAGAGTCTTTTGAAAGAGATGTCGTCACGTAGTACTTTGGCCTGTTTAATTGAGAATTAGTCTAAATGTGCCTTGATAAGTACTTTGGCTTGTTAAATGAGAATTTATTCTATTTGTGCCCGGATAAGTACTTTGGCTTGTTAAATGAGGATTTATTCTATTTGTGCCTTGATAAGTACTTTGGCTTGTTAAATGAGAATTATTCTATTTGTGCCCTGATAAGTACTTTGGCTTGATTAATTGAGAATTAGTCTAAATGTGCCTTGATAAGTACTTTGGCTTGTTAAATGAGAATTTATTCTATTTGTGCGGATTAGTACTTTGGCTTGTTAAATGAAATTATTCTATTTGTGCCACGATAAGTACTTTGGCTTGATTAATTGAGAATTAGTCTAAATGTGCCTTGATAAGTACTTTGGCTTGTTAAATGAGAATTATTCTATTTTGTGCCCTGATAAGTACTTTGGCTTGGTTAATTGAGAACTTGCCTATATGTGCTGGTAATAGCCTTTGAGTGCAAGTATTATGTTTTATTAAGTTCCGCGACTCTCGGTTGAAGAATTGTTGTCTTGTTGTAAGATTCTTGGGACGTCTGGCGGTGATGTGGGATTCACGGGTATCTTCCGTTATTTGGAGTACTTGGGTTAAATTCGGATTCTTATAGAAGACATGGTAGTACTTACATTTGTTTGTGCCGGTTGAGATAGGGTAAGAGTATAAGTGAGGTAGACCCCAGATGCTATACCACTTCTCGAGTTAAGAGTATAAGTGAGGGTAAACCCCAAGACATTATACCCACTGCTTGTTTTGTATAATGGTCGGTTGAGATAGGATAAGAGTATAAATGAGAGCAAGTCCCAGGCGTTATACCACCTTCTCCGGGGTAGAGTATAAGTGAGGGTAGACCCCAGATGCTATACCACTGCTTTACCACTTACTCGGGGTAAGAGTATAAGTGAGGGTAGACCCAAGGCCATTGCTATACCTGGGGTGGGACTTGGTGTTCATGTATGCCTATTGGTGTATTATTATACCACTGGGTGTCGGCGGTGATGTGGGATTCCACGGGCGGGATATATATATATGTATTGTGTATGTATGCGCAAGCGGTGAGGTGGGATGCTGCAGGCGCGTCACGTGGTTATATTTTACACTAATAGCGTATCGGCGGTGATGGGGATTCCACGGGCATGCTTTGATATTAGTGTGACTTGATCGCGTCCCAGTTGGGCGGGTAGTATATGTGTCCCTCGTAGTGGGCGGACTATGTTATGAAAGATAAGTAAGTTATATGGTAATGAACCTAATGATTCTTTTTCTAAATAATGTACGTAAGAATGTGACTATAACTTTTATTGGGAATGGAAAGGATAATAAGATGCGTTTAAGTTCATAAGTGGTAATGACACGGCGAGGATGCGGTATGTATTTTTATACTTGTCCTTGTCATTCTTTTATCTGATTATGATTTGTTTCTTATCGTTATATTACATTCCATATTAAATTTTTGTTATGCGACCCCCGAAGCTGCGTTAAATGCAGCGAGTTTAGGTACCTGATTGTGGATCATGAGCTTAGGATCGGTTCAGAAGTTGAGATGGCTCGGTGTTCGGAGTTATCACGTTTATGTTTATTGAAGTGCGGCGGGGCCTTGTCCATACGATTATTATGTCTAAACTCTTGAAGTGCATAATCGCATGTGTGGAGTCGGTTTGTAAAAAGAAAGGAAAGCTGCTTGGTTGTTTTATATATGTTCGGGAAAGGTAGCCTGTCGGCTAACTTTGTTGTTTTACTACGATGTTTTATTTTAAGTTTCATGTATGTTCGCTGATTTTCTCTGATGTTTACTGTAAGGGTGCGGGTAGGGCACCGATGTGATCGAGGTCGGTCGTGGCAGTGGAAGCTAGAGTTGTTTTTACATTGTTATACGGTGTAGACCACTTTCGGGTAATTATTATGATTATGGAAGCCTTATCGGCAGCCTTGGTTTAAAAAAATGGGTGTTATTTATCTTAGCGATTTACTATGTTGTATGATTAGAAGGGTGCGGGTAGGGCCTAGTCGCGACTTGGTCGGGTCGTGACAAAAGTAATATCGAGCGATTAGTCCTCGGAAAGTGTCTGACCGTGTCTAGTAGAGTCTTGATTATCGGTGTGTTGTGCACCACATCTATGTCGGAGGCTGCGAGACATTTAGGATTAGTTTCCATTCTTCTCACTCTGAGATCGTGCGATAGAGTTGTGTTGTTAGAATTCGTCTCTCTAACGAGTTATATTGATTGCGACTGAAAAAGGCGTGATGACCAGGGAAGGACTATGTGGATTGCGTATCGGGTTGGTAATGGTTATAGTATAGTTGGCATTGTGTCGTATAGCTATATGGAGTTATGTATGAAATTGAGCGCGTGTTGCCTAGAATGATTTTAGATTACCGGGAGTTGGTAAAACTAACTAGATCACAGAAGGTATGGAGCGATTAATGAATTCGCCAAGGTCTTATGTTTTATTTTGGGATAATTGGGAAAGGATGAAGCTATGCGATGAGGCGGTGAACCATAGAAGTCATGTTAAGAAACCTAATGGAATACCATGTTAATATATTAAGCTACGTGGTAGGCTTAAGAAAATTATGCGGATGAGGTCAGTATAGAGTAAGTAATGGTTGTTGTGATCGAGGCGACACGATTATGGTATTATGAGAAGTTATTGTACTGTTTACGGGGACTTGTAAGGTAGGCTTGGGCGTGGAAAGTGCGAGCCTAAGAATATTGATAACCAGAGACCTTAGGTATATAAGGCATACTCGCGATAAGATTTCATTCGGACTAAGGTAAGAGTTAAGTGCGACGATGGGTCGGGGTGAGGACACATTCTGGGTCTCCCATGGCAGAATAGAGTGGGATCAGTTGGTAGTAGTTCCTCTAGGTAGCGAGTCACGAGGGTGCAGGCAAGTCTAGCTAATTGTTTCACGGGTTCGTGGGCGCGTTCCACGAAACCAGGTTGTGGCGGAAATGGCCTTATGTTGTTTAAAGAGTGACTCCAAGATTGGGGCCAGAATCGTTATGGAAGTTATGTATGTATGCTAGTATGAGTTGGAAGTACGAAAAGATTACGACCAGTAAGAAGGATAGCAACCAAGTGTAAAGGAATAGAGCCTGAATCCATAATAACCTTTCGAGTAACTACGCAGTGAGTGTGTGGGGTGGTAGCTGAACGAGAATATGAGATTTTCCCGGTGATGATACAGTCGTCAGACCCTAGTAGACCTAGTAGAGAGGATTATGACAGACTTTGAGGTCATTATGAGTATGGACTAGTTGGCTTTGTGAGTGTCAAGGTTGACATCTTAGTATAAGTATTGTTATGTGGCCATGGGTGGCATATGTTGTATGAAGGGTGTAGTAAAAGGAGACTATGTCGCTATCTAATTAGATTGGACTCCGAAAGAACATTCGGGGACGAATGTTTCTAAGGGGGGAAGAATGTTACACCCCGTAACTCCAGGACATGTTTACGAGAAGGTATGTAAGTAACACAAGACTTGAAAAGGGTACGAAAGGAAGAATAGTTTTTCCGACGGAAAAATCTTTCGAACGTCGGAAAGGAAAAATGTTCGTTGAAAAGAATTGGATTCTCAAAATGCATTAATTGAGGATTATGGAATGTATTATCATTATGGAAATTTAATCTTACGGATTTGGTCACGTGGGGCCCACCCGAGGAATTTTACGTTTTGTGGGGCCCACGAGGGTTAGGGAATTTTATGGGCGAATGGGAGGCGACACGTGGAACCCTCCCGCGTAGCTAATCGAATTAATGCAAGGTCAAAGTGCGTTTGACAATTGTAAAGATGAGAAAGTCTTGCTAAGCTAGAGCTTTACATTGTTGACCAAGTCGAGCCACAGCTTGATCCTGTTACACCAGTAAGTCGGGACATGTATAAGAGAGATATGCGTAAGGAAACAAGACTTGGAAATTAGTACGAAAGGAAGAATTGTTTCAGACGGAAAATCTTAGAAGGTCGGAAAGGAAAAATGTTCGTTATTGAGAATTGGATTCTCAAAATGCATTATTGAAGAGTATGGAACTTATAAATAATATGGAAATTTATTTTCTGATTTGGTCATGTGGGGCCCTTTGAGAAATTTTACATTTTTGTGGGGCCCATGAGGTTCTGAATTTTATGGGCGAATGAGAGGCGACACGTGGCACCCCCGTAAGTGGTCTTGGTCGAATTAGAGGAGGGTAATATGGTCATTGAACATCTTGGAAGATAAGTCTTGAGCTTGACATAATTGACTAGTCGACTTGCCACGTAAGCTTGATCCATATGATTTTAATCCTAGCCTCGCATTTGTTTAAGTCTAAGCCCTCGATATGTGTTATATACTAACTAGTAACAAGACTAGCTCGTTTTAACACTTAGAGAAATTAGAAGACCTTGTGTTCTTGAAAGCTCTCGGCAGTGTAATTTCCCACATAAAAATTTTATAGTTTTGATCCATTAGCCACAAGACTTTAACTTGATGTCCTAGGGGTATTGTAAGGATATCTCGATAGAAGATTTGGAAAAAGCGTATTTTTACGTTAGTCGCATGGCGGAAACTAAGGGAGTTCTTGACTTTGAAGTTGGAACTTGAAGATGGAGTTCTTCGTAGGCCTCTAAGGAGTGCTTGGGCGGTTGGAACCTAAGGAAAGGAGCTAAGTGTCACGACCGAACACGGGCGTGTTGGTGGTGCCTTACCGGGCACCCTGGTGATACAATCATCAGTGTCGTGGAAAATAATACACATGAAACAAATGAAGTACAACGATGTCGAGAAAACTTGCCTTCGGCATATATAAATAACATCTCTTACAAATGAGCAGTTTAATCCTTTTTACAAACCACACTTGCAGCGATCTACTAGACCTCTAAGAAAATGATCGACAACGATGGCGGGACGGGGCCGCCGTACCACGAATGTAAATACCTACAACGGCAGCGGTATGCGAGATAAGCCTCGGGCGGAGCTTTCCCAACCAATGACTGTGACCCTAGGCGAGGATCAGCGGTGGTGTACCTTTACTGCGGCATGAGCGGCCCCGAAAGGAGTCGATCACAAGTACAGTATGTGGCGAAAATAAATCGTAAATGAAATCATAGTAGTCTATATAAAGCGGGAGACATGTATGATAACCAAACTACGATTCCTGATAAATAGCGATCATGTCAAGTCGAGGACTCGCGCCAAAGTTATCACCGTAAAACCGTGCGGGGCAAATGCGAAGGCATGGCGACTACTTTAAGACCACGATACCAAAAATACCACAAAGCGTATCCGAGGTCTTTTTAGGCCGCGCCACATGTCGAAGGCGGCCTTTCGCCGCAATATCAATGTCTTGGCGTCTATCCACGGAACTCGCGACTCGCGTAGGTCACGCGGACCCGCGTGAGGTATTCCTCGAATCATGGTCCCCGGACACTTTGAGGTATACCACGCGTCGAAGCGGCTAACCCTCGGTATCGCTGAGCTCCGCGACCGCGTAGTCTCAAAAGACCGCGTAGTCTCAGCGGACCGCATAGAATCCCAGCGTCGGGCTAAACACCGGAATGATCAATCACGGAGCTCTGCACTCGCGTAGTCACAAGGACGCGTAGGCCGTAAAGACCGCGTCGGTGTGAAGCCCTCGGTATAAGTCAAAGGGGTAGGTGATATAATAATAGTACAGCGGGCTTAACGTTTAACAGCGTAAGCACAACAAGAATGACCCTTTACATCACGATCACACAAGATACTAACACCGCGTAGCATCTAACATGTTTACTTATCACGTCAACAGAAAGTATTTACAAGGCTATCTCGAGCCAACACAATCGAGCTATTCACACAAGGTACTTTATGCTAACAAGTTCGGTATCTATCCCCAAAGTACTTAATACATTAAATCTTTAAAAGATCGTTACTTCACAAAAACCACACAATACGTAGTATATAGAGTGATTATCTTTTTAAAGTAAATCAATTACTTCTCTTTGTAAAATCAATTAGCAACATTCTTTTCCAATGTTCAAGTTTGCCTAATTTCCAATGTTCACGGTTCTTATTTTAGAAAGGTTTAGTAGTTCATAGTCTTATTCATTTAAGAATATAATTCTCCTTTAAACAATCGAGAAACATAAGCCTTATATGTGAGTAGGATATTCTTGTTTATAACAATCTTATTCTGACCGTGATCTAGAAAATATCATTTTGTCTTATCTTAGCTTATGCGGATGGAAGTTTCTCTTGTTTTAATAATACTTAATTAGTCAAAACATTTCCTTTTATTAACTATTTGCGATGGTTTGTCGATACGATTCGATTTCGAAATCGATAAAACATTCTTAAGCGTTATACCTAACTTCCCGTAAAGCTAGTATAACTCTTAAGTTTTTAAAACCAGTATTACTTGAGTTCTTTATTAACACATAACAAGCGGTTATAGTTCAAATCAGTCACCTTTTAAAACCACAAGTATTTTCTTACTGCAATAAAAGCTGTTATAACCAACTTCCATAAAGCCGTTATAACACTTTATGTTTTAAACCAATCAAATACATTTAGCACGTGTCGTCTGCAGTACTACATAGTTCCACGTATCATGCTAGAAGAGATAGGAAGAGGTTACACACCTCGCGAGTATCGACTAATAGCAAGCGCTCAAGTACTTGGCAGTCGGCTACTCCTTGCGATGGGTCGCGCCATCGTAGTACTTGACTATAAGGCCCGGCGCTTATTAACATTTAGATCTCTTCGTAGAACATTCTGAGAAAATTCGCGACCTCCCCACAGCGTAAATCTCCTCACTCTATCGGGGCTATCGAAGCCAACGGGGGTTCATACATCTTGGGCGTGCAATTCTACCTCGCGGAAAAGCTACACAAGGTCTCATGTCTGATCATGTAAAAAGCGATTCGATACTCTTCTTCGAAAAGGTTTCTAATTATTGGGCTTAAGTCGAAAGACATTGCAAACAACGGCGTTGATTACATATATATAGTATACTTGACTATATAGTCTAACAATCATGTAATTTCCAATTACAATAGAGGGACAAGATATTTACCTCGATAAGCCCATAATTATCCTAGTTTAAATGTCGATCACGAGCAAGGTTTAGCTCTACTCAGTGTGCTCGACCAGCTCCAAACAACCATTAGAAGTTCTAACCAACTTATGACTCGACTAACTATGGAGATTTTCCTTAGGGTTTCGGTTTGTGGTATTGGGAAGTATAATAGTGCAGTGGGCTTTGTATAGGTATAACCTTAGAATACTACAAGGTATCTGGCTAAGGAAATTTGGGCATTATAACAATACTTTTGAGAGTATTTCTACCAAGAGGGGTATTATCTGAAAACAACTAGGCTATGGGGTGCCCAGGCTGCACCAGGAGGGGGTGTATGCCACCGGCCTACCCAGCTGGGGGCTCTCGGCGAGGGAGGAGGGACTCTCGGCTAAGGCCTGCAGGGGAGGATTTTTAACACTTAGAAGATTTGTGGAAAGGATGAAGAATTCATCAAAGGGAGAGGGTATTTATAGGTCAAGCCAAGGCGACCAATGGCGAGATCTTGCCAAGTGCGAGGCAAGTGTAGGGCGAGATCTTGCCAAGTGCACCTTAACCAACTACACACAAAATATCCTACCTACTACTTGACAAAAAAGTCACCAATCGTCCAAGCCAACCGCCTGATGTGCTCGATGAGAGGGTGCCAAGTGGCGCCTCTTGTTAGTCCAAAATGTTTCGTCTCTCGGAAAAATCCATAAAATTAAAAATGACATGGCGGAATTTTCCTACGAAGGCGTGAAAGCGTTTAATCGGCGACTCTAATCGGGTGTTGTGCAAACACAAATCGGTCGAAGCCTAATTACAAGTTCAAATTTTCTCGTGCGTCCTCGTACATACTGCGGAAATACGGGGTATAACATTCTCCTCGCCGAAACATTCGTCCCTTCTAAGTCTCAAAACAAGCGCGCGGTATAGTCCTGCTGCTATACTTACGAAAACAATCACGCCACGCGGCCTAGCGGAACGACTTGCGCAAAATACTTACCTCGTGTCACGAGGAAACACCTCTAACGTCGCAAACACCTCTCTCGGGGTCTAAAATATACTTCGCCCGCTTCTCTTTACAAAAGAAATGATACCACTTTTGTCACTTTGCGCGAGGTTCACTCGGCGACCAACAAATGGTGCGGGCTGCGTCGATCCACGAGGTGGCGTACCTCGAACTCTTACCGCATTTACGTCTGCTTGATTTCCAAAACTGGGTTACTATCTCTAACGTGGTCATCGTTAGCGGGAACGTGCGGATGGATCTCGATGCTTTCGAACATAACAATCTGAAAGGCGGACGTCTTGCCTCTAAGTCGGATGGCAAAAGCTAACATATAGGCAACTGGCCTATTCTACATGAACTTAAAAGGCCCAAACAACTCGGGCTAAGTTTCCTCTGTTTTCCAAAGCTCGTCACACGATCAGGGGTGGTACTTTCAGAAGACCGGCCGTCGGCACGAACTCTAAGCGTCGTCGCCGATTATCATACGATTTTCTCGGCTGCGAACTTCTACAGAACAAGCTTCTCATTATCCACGATCTGCTGGAACGAGCACTGAACATTTATGCGAACGCGCCAACATCGAACCACTCGGCCGTGACTTACACATCCGCCCAACAAGGCTTTATAAGGCGACATCGAACAACGAAATGGTAGCTTAAACACTCCTCCACGAGGAGACAACAATCTCGCGACTACCGCGAAATCGAACCCGGCAGAAATGAATGCGGTCTGAGACTACTTTGAGTTCCTAACCTGCTGGTAAACTTTTAGAAAGCGAAAATAGCCACTGACACAGGCTTCAGCATGCGACATAAGGTGAAGGTAGGCACCGTGCAGCCTTTCAACCTTTACGACATAACATCAGCTTGAACAGCGGTCTGGTGAAAGACACGATGGTGACCCGGTGGCCCGACTCTTTGGTCGAATCGTCCACGAACTTCGTCTGGTTAGCGAACATGGGCCTAACACCCTCGTGACCCTACCTGGCGGGACCACCACATGACCCGCGCACCATACATGCGGCGGGTTGACCCGCGGCGTGGCCTCGGCCCGACAGGCGCTAAGCGCTAGCTCTCAGAAGGAAAACTCTCACAATCATGTTCACGAAAACCTGGCGGTCTTAACTCAGCTACCCTCTTTCATTCCACGCTACTCGGGGACTTATCCCACAAACATAGCTCACGTGCACTATGCACTCCTATAAGGGTCAAACATAAACATCGCCTATCTGAGATGGCGCTTACCTCTAAGGTCTCTGCGTAAAAACTCTAAGGCTCGCGCCTACATCCCCAAAATCTTACTCGGTTAACCGCTGATTTCTAATCACAACTAACACATTGCTATAAGAACATAGCACTTGAGGTATACTACTTATCACACATCTGAGATCTACAGAGGTTAAGGATATACAGATCTCTCTTCGCTCCGTAGTCGTTCTAATCAAACCTGCCGTAGAGCGCCAGCTAAGGAAGATGACAAACTACCGCGATCTGAAGGTGAGTCCTCCGCGAGACACTCTTTCGACATCGGACCACGGCGGTCATAGGTCTGATAAGTACCAACCAAAGCGACATTCCACTGAGATGGCGCTGCCGCGCTGTGAACAATGAGAAAAAGCGAATCGGATGTTTGGAACGCCCGTGTATTTGTGAGCGGAAGCTCTGGAGCTCGACCAACTCCTGCATACGAGCGTCACGAACCACAGTGGAGGACCTTGCGCTTGGTGGATGTGCATAATCAAATCTCTTTGGTGAGGTGACTCGCCTCGAAAGTTACCAAGGGCGTTCTTTGCTCTGGCCCGCCTACGCGTCGCCGTTAACGCGTCGATCTCTACGTTTCTCGGCTTTGCGCGCATAAGCCGATACGGCCATGCTCGAAGCCTAAGCGAAGAACTTACTCTTGCACAACCTTCGTTGATATTCATCAAGACTCGCGATACGTCGGTATACTCTCGGTAGTCAAATCCATAGTTAATGCAGGTCGCCTCGCAGAAATCTATATTCTCGTTCGGTCGTGGAACTTAAGGTTCAAATATCATGGCGCGATGAGGCGCGCCGCCGTGCTAAACTTCTGCTGGGGCTAGTGGCGTCGCAAAACTCCCGAATGAAGCACCACGGTGATGATTGGGCTGTGCCAGCATGACCTACGAACTCTGCTCGCGGCTCGCCGGTTTGCGCTTGTCCTCTGGGCGGGTTGCCTACGCGGAGCATAGCGATAAGAAATAATTTCGTCGAGGGTCCGACTTACAACAGCGGCTCTAAGGCACGATCTGAGTGAGAAGAATAGAAACCAATCTAAATACCTATAGCCTCACGATTATTGGTGTGGTGCGGCGCGATAATCGAACTGCTGGATGCGATGCGTAGACCTTTCAGAGGATTAAGCGCTCACGATACCACTTTTGTCACGACCGAACTGGGCGTGGCGGTGCCTTACCGGGCACCCTAGTGATACAATCATCGAGTGTCGTGAACATAATACATCATGAAACAAATGAAGTACAAAGCGATGTCGAGAAAACTTGCCTTCGGCGTATATAAATAACATCTCTTACAAATGAGCAGTTTAATCCTTTTACAAACCACACTTGTGATTACTCTGGACCTGCAAGAAAATGATCGACAACAATGGCGGGCGGGGCCGCCATACCACGAATGTAAATACCTACAACGACGGTATACGAGATAAGCCTCGGAAGCGGAGCTTTCCCAACAATGACTGTGACCCTAGGCGAGGATCGGCGGCGGTGTACCTTTACCTACGGCATGAGCGGCCCAGAAGGAAGTCGATCAGTACAAGTATGTGGCGAAAATAAATCTGTAAATGAAATCATAGTAGTCTATATAAAGCGGGAGACATGTATGATAACGAACTACGATTCCTGATAAATAGCGATCATGTCAAGTCGGGGACTCGCGCCAAAGTTATCACCATAAAGCCGTGCGGGGCAAATGCGAAGGCATGGCGACTACTAAGACCAGCGATACCAAAAATACCCTGGCGTATCCGAGGTCTTTTTAGGCCGCACGTAATCGAGGCGGCTTTCGCGCGATATCAATGTGCGCGTCTATCCACTGGAACTCTCGCGACTCGCATAGGTCACCTGAGACCGCGTGAGGTATTCCTCGAATCATGGTCCCGGACCGCTGAGGTATACCAGCGTCGAAGCGGCTAACCCTCGGTATCGCTGGGCTCCGCGGCCGCGTAGTCTCAAAAGACCGCATAGTCTCAGCGGACGCGTAGGAATCCGCGTCGGGCTAAACACCGGAATGATCAATCCTGGAGCTCTGCGCTCGCGTAGTCACGAGGACCGCATAGGCGTAAAGACCGCGTCAAGGGTGGCAAGCCCTCGGTATAAGTCAAAGGGTAGGTGATATAATAATAGTACAGCGGGTAACGTTTAACAGCGTAAGCCTGACAAGAATGACCCGCACATCACGATCACACAAGATACTAACACCGTAGCATCTAACATGTTTACTTATCACGTCAACAAGAAAGTATTTACAAGGCTATCTCGAACCAACACAATCGAGCTATTCACACAAGGTACTTTATGCTAACAAGTTCGGGTATCTATCCCGAAAGTACTTAATCATTAAATCTTTAAAGATCGTTACTTATAAAACCACACAATACGTAGTATATAGAGTGATTATCTTTTAAAGTAAATCAATTACTTCTCTTTGTAAAATCAATTAGCAACATTCTTTTCCAATGTTCAAGTTTGCCTAATTTCCAATGTTCACGGTTCTTATTTTAGAAAGGTTTAGTAGTTCATAGTCTTATTCATTTAAGAATATAATTCTCCTTTAAACAATCGAGAAACATAAGCCTTATATGTGAGTAGGATATTCTTGTTTATAACAATCTTATTACAATGACCATGATCTAGAAAATATCATTTTGTCTTATCTTAGCTTACATGCGGATGGAAGTTTCTCTTGGTTTTAATAATACTTAATTAGTCAAAACATTTCCTTTTATTAGCTGCGGTGGTTTGTCGATACATTACGATTTCGAAATCGATAAAACATTCTTAAGCCGTTATACCTAACTTCCCATAAAGCTAGTATAACTCTTAAGTTTTTAAAACCAGTATTACTTGAGTTCTTTATTAACACATAACAAGCGGTTATAGTTCAAATCAGTCACCTTTTAAAAACCACAAGTATTTTCTTACCAACGTAAAGCGTTATAACCACTTCCCGTAAAGTAGTTATAACACTTTATGTTTTAAACCAATCAAATACATTTAGCACGTATGCGTCTGGTACTACATAGTTCACATATCATGCTAGAAGAGATAGGAAGAGGTTCGCATCGCCTCGCGAGTGTCGACTAATAGCAAAGCGCTCAAGTACTTGAACGTCGGCTACTCCTTGCTTGGTAGATCGCGCCATCGTAGTACTTGAACCTATAAGGCCACAAGCGCTTATTAACATTTAGATCTCTTCGTAGAACATTCTACGAGAAAATTCGTGCATCCTCCACATGCAGCGTAAATCTCTCCTCTATCGGGGCGGCTATCAAGCCAACGGGGGTTCATACATCTAACGGGCGTGCACGATTCTACCTCGCAGAAAAGCTACACAAGGTCTCATGTCTGATCCTATGTAAAAACGATTCGATGCTCTTCTTCGAAAAGGTTTCTAATTATTGGGCTTAAGTCGAAGACATTGCCGACAACAACGTTCAGTTCTATATATATAGTATACTTGACTATATAGTCTAACAATCATGTAATTTCCAATTACAATAGAGGACAAGATATTTACCTCGATAAGCCCATAATTATCTAGTTTAAATGTCGATCCTGAGCGAGGTTTAGCTCTACTCAGTGTGCTCGACCCGCTCCAAACAACCCTTAGAAGTTCTAACCAACTTCTACTTATGACTCAACTAACTATGGAGATTTTCCTTGGGTTTCGGTTTTGTAGTGTGGGAAGTATAATAGTCAGTGGGCTTTGTATAGGTATAACCTTAGAATACTACAAGGTATACGGCTAAGGAAATTTGGGCATTATAACAATACTTTTGAGAGTATTTCTACCAAGAGGGGTATTATCACGAAAACAACTAGGCTAGGGGTACCCGGCTAGCACCAGGAGGATGTATACCCTCGGCTGCCACCATGGGGGCTCTCGACGAGGGGAGGAGGGACTACCGGCTAAGGCCTCGCGAGGGGAGGATTTTTAACATAGAAGATTTGTGGAAAGGATGAAGAATTCATCAAAGGGAGAGGGGTATTTATAGGTCAAGCCAAGGCGAACCAATGGCGAGATCTTGCCAAGTGCAAGGCAAGTGTAGGGCGAAGATCTTGCCAAGTGCACCTTAACGATTACACACAAAATATCTACCTGCTACTTGACAAGAAAAGTCACCAATCGTCCAGCCAACCGCCCACAATGTGCTCCAATGAGAGGGTGCCAAGTGGCGCCCTCTTGTTAGTCCAAAATGTTTCGTCTCTCGGAAAAATCCATAAAATTAAAAATGACATGGCGGAATTTTCCCTACGAAGCTGTGAAAGCGTTTAGTCGAAAAGCGACTCTGTCGGGTGTTGTGCACAAACACAAATCGGCCAAACCTAATTACAAGTTCAAATTTTCTCGTCGTCCTCACGTACATACTGCTGAAATACGGTATAACACTAAGAATTGCTAAGTAGCGACTTTGGAATCTTGGAAATTTTAAGGGCTTTAAAGGTATATTCTTGTCGTTGTAGCAATTAAGGTTTACTTATCATTGTAGCTATGGTTTTAGAAAGCATGAGTTATATAGTATGAAGTTTGATATGTTTATTGGCTATTGGAACCTAATCGAAATCTAGCATGTTTAACTTTAAGATTTCAATTCTAGTCGATTATTAGTCTAAGCGTCACATGTTGTTTAAAGAAGGAAATTGTAGTTGTTGAAGTTGTTTAGACTATATAATATGTTAGACCTTAGAACTTGGAATTGTAGAAGGATTGAAAAGACTTAGTGTTGTTCTAGAGGTTGGCGTGAATGGCTTTTGGCATATTCACTATTTCGTATGAATTGTGGGGCGGAATTTTACGTATTGTAAGGCGTGTAATCCGCTGTTTGGTTGTTGTTTGGAGCCTTAAATGTGGCTTGTTGGTTATTGTATTCGGCCTTGAAAAGGTGGCAAAGTAAGTAGAAACAAAGGAGGTCTTTGCCCAGATTTTCCGTAGAATTAGAGGTAGTATACTTAGTATTATTCTACGTAGAGACTAGAAGTTGATAGTCTTGTTGTGACCATTATAGGTTGACAACTTCTCGTGCAGCGTATTCGACAGCTTGTGGATATTAGCGAAAGGTATGTGAACTATCTCTCTTCTAGCGTGATTCCTTAAAATAAAGAAAGTAAGTTCTACTCATGAATGATCCGTTCCTTGCTTGTATTTGGATTGCCTAAAATAGAATTTGTTCTATGTACTTCCTTGAGTGTACTTTGATGTTTAAATTGTAAGTAGTATAATCCGTTTCCTTAGGGAAGTTTGGATTCTTAAAAGTGAAGGTATTTTCTTAAAGTACATAGAGACTTGAAAAGGAAGTGGTTTCCAAATCTTTTGGCTAGTGCCTTAGTTCTAAAACCTAAAGGTCATTATAATGACTTTAGGGGAGTCAAAGGAGTGATTTACTTATTTGATTTAAGAGGAGAAATGACATGATTTAAGAGAAGTAACTTGCGTTAAGGGTGAAGTTACTTGAGGTTTAAAAGTAGAAGAAAACTTGTTTTCTAACTATTAAGAGACTTGAAGTATTTTGAAAGTTGAGAACTTGATTTGTAAGTATGTGATACTTGGTTTTAATAGTATAAGTCTCTTGGTTATTGAAGGAATGGATACGTGTAAAACCATAAAGGGTTATAACGGCTTTATGGGAAGTTGGTTATAACGGCTTTATGGAAGGTTTAGAAAGTTGTCTATTTTGATTAAATCGGCATAAGTTGCCTAGATTGTGAAAATTTGGAGTTACTTGATTTCAAGCTTTGAAATGAGTTTTCTAAAAGTGTAGTAACTTACTTTGAAAAATAGACACGCCTTGATACTACGGGTGTTAGTATCTTGGGGCTTTACATAGAAATGAGTCTTTTATAAAGGAATGTACGTACGTAGTACTTTGGCTTGTTAAAAGAGAATTATTCTATGTATAACTTGATTAGTACTTTGGCTTGATAAATTGAGGATTTGTCTAAGTGTGCCTTGATAAGTACTTTGGCTTGTTAAAAGAGAATTATTCTATGTATAACTTGATTAGTACTTTGGCTTGATAAATTGAGGATTTGTCTAAGTGTGCCTTGATAAGTACTTTGGCTTGTTTAAAGTGATTTATTCTTTGTATAACTTGATTAGTACTTTGGCTTGATAAATTGAGGATTTGTCTAAGTGTGCCTTGATAAGTACTTTGGCTTGTTAAAGAGAATTATTGTATGTATAGCAGTTAGTACTTTGGCTTGATAAATTGAGGATTTGTCTAAGTGTGCCTTGATAAGTACTTTGGCTTGTTAAAAGAGAATTATTCTATGTATAACTTGATTAGTACTTTGGCTTGATAAATTGAGGATTTGTCTAAGTGTGCCTTGATAAGTACTTTGGCTTGTTAAAAAGCGGTTGTGTGCTATTGGTATATCGATCGTTTGAGTCATTCCCGGGTTTGTGGCATTTGCATAATTAGTGGATTTGCTACCGCGATGTGAGGAATACCTAAATGCGAGTCGTAGGGATTATGCGGGTGAAATAGTCCCGTGCGGGCGGGTCCGACCTATCGAGAATACCTGCATGCGAGTCGTAAGGGCTTATGCGGGTGAAATAGTCTATCTGAGGAATACCTCATGCGGGTCGAAAGGGCTTATGCGGGTGAAATAGTCCCGTGCGGGCGGGTCCGACCTATCTGAGGAATACCTGCGCGGTCCGCGCGACCTATGCGGGTGAAATAGTCTCGAGAATAGGATTGCTAAATGATCTGCAGGCGGATGGTCTGCTTGATCATGAGCTTCTAGTTTATATTGTAAGGATACTCTGTTTACTCTCATTGTTAGTAAGGCCTGATGTGTTGTATTTTGATTATCATATATGTCCGGATTTGTTTGTGTTACCACATGGTCATGCTTTTCACGAGGTGGGATTAGGGGCATGGGACGAGTGTGAGGACACAGGTGGGACTTGGTGTTCATGTATCCTTATTGGTGTTATTACATCATGGAATTGCTTGGCGGTGAGGAAGGATTCCGCAGGCATGATTGATATTATGGGCGTGAGACCCGTGGTTATATTGAGTAATGACTTTGAGGGCTGCGTCGCCCGACTTGATATGGCTTGCTTATGTGTTATATCTTGTAGGTTGGATATCATCGTGTCTCTGTGTTATTTAAACTGCTATGATTTTATTCACGGTACTACTTGTTCACATCTTGGTACGATGCCCGTCTTGGCCTCGCCCGAAGTGCGTTCATCTGCGAGTTTAGACCTTGATTCGGTGATCGGCAGTGTAGGATCTGCTCGGGGTTTTGGATAAGCTCCTTACATTAGGAGTTTATCTTTGGTATATATCATGATGCAGACTTTGTATAGTTTTGGAGTGCGGCGGGGCCTTGTCCGTCGTAGTTGATTTAACTCCCAAGTGCGTATTCGTATGTGGGATTGGACTGCGTATGCGGTGTAGTGTCTTTAGTTTATGTATATATGGCAGCCTTATCGGCTTTGCCACTTGCCGCGTCGTTTGTTTTAAAAAAATGAGGTGTTATTTCGATTCATGACTTACTTGTATTGTTAAGGTAGAAGGGTGCCGGGTAGGGCACGATCCGCGAGCTTGGGGTTGGTGTGAAAATCCATTCATCGATTTTAACATGTGTTGTAATCCGGACCCTCGATGTGTTATATATCATCCTAAGTAGCGAGAATTGGCATTTTACACTTAGAAAAATTTGAGAGAACTTGTGAGTGCCATAGATAGCTCGGGTTTGCTTAGTTTGAACAAGAAAATATTTTCGTTTGTGGTTCTTTAGCCACAGACTTTAACAAGGTCCCTAAGGGTATTGTAAGGATATCTCAATAGAAATATTTGGAAAAGCAGGCGTTTTCACGTTAGTCGCAATGGCGAAAACCTAAGACATTTTCATAGGTTTTGATTGGAAATGGAAGAGAAGTTGGTTGTGAGCTTCTAAAGGCTTGAAATAGTGGATTGGGCGTAAAGGAAAGGAGCTAAGAATTGCTAAGGAACGACTTTGAATCTTGGAAATTATAAGGGCTTGCAAAGGTATAATTCTTGTCGTTTTAGTAATTAAGATTACTTATTGTTGTAGCTATGGATATTAGCAAGTATGAGATTTATATTATTAAGTTGATAAGTGTATTGGCTATTAGAACTCTAATCCGAAAACTAGTATGTTTAGCCCTTGAGATTTCAATTCTATTGGATTATTAGTATAAGTCGTCACATGTTATATATTGAAGGAATTGTAGTTGTTGAAGTTGTTTATGACTATATAACATGTTAGACCTAAGAACTTGGATTGGAAAAGAATTGGAAAAGACTTTGAGTTGTTGTTTATGTTAGCTGAGAATGGCTTTAAATATGGAACTAGTTTAAGTATTAATTTGTGAGGCAAAATTTTACGTCTGTTAAGGCGTGTAATCCACTTTAGTTAGCTGAATTGTTGGGCCTTAAATGTGGCGTGTTTGGTTATTGTATTCGGCCTTGAAAAAGGTGGCAAATTATGTAGAAACAAAGGAAGTGATGTCCGATTTTTCGTAGAATTTAGTGACTTTGCACTTAGAATATTCTACGTTCGAAGCTAGAGGTTAATGGACGTATTATGGCCATTTTAGGTTGAAGTACCAAGTATAGCGTATTCTACTTGAAGGATGGAATAACTATCAAGGTTGAAGTACTTTGGAGCATTTTGCTATTTGTCGATAATCGTCGCGAGGTATGTGAATCTCTTCCTTCTTTTGACATGATTCTATGTATGGAATATACATGTAGTACTATTTCACGATTCCTTCTACTCTTAGAAGTTAAGAGGTATGTATGTTGATTTACTCTACGTAAGGGTTATGTCTAAGTTATCCTAAGTTCTTACCAAGTCTTATGGGGATGTTGGTAAGAGTCGTTAGGAGGTATTTTGGAGCAGTTGACTTGGCTGAGATTCTGACACAAATGAGAATAAGTATCGAACAAGCCACTGCAGCGTTAATAAAGGAAAATGTAATGACAATCAATTAAGTTAAAACAAGTAGAATTCTCCATCTACATAGAAGCTAAGATAAAACAAAATTGTATTACATTTTCTAGATCATGGCTACTCGATTAAGATCGTTATAAATAAGTATAACTTATTCACAACTTTTGAGTATATGTTACTTAATTTATAAGAATTTACGTCGAGGTTTTAAGACTATGAACCTCAAATTCTTAAAAGGTTAAGAGACTTTATTTTTCAAGTTATGGGACTTGATTCTTAAAGGAAGAAATGAATTGATTTAAAAGCATATAATACTTGATTTGGAAAGTATTGATTTCTTGTCATTCTAAAGTTAAGAAACTGGTTTTCTTAAAAGTTAAGAGACTTGAAGTATTTTGAAAGCTATGTAATTCGATTTGAAAGTATAAGTCTCTTGGTTATAAAAGGAATGAAATTGTCTAAGACATAAAGAG
Organism: Przewalskia tangutica; assembly: GCA_029844215.1. Taxonomy (NCBI): domain Eukaryota; kingdom Viridiplantae; phylum Streptophyta; class Magnoliopsida; order Solanales; family Solanaceae; genus Przewalskia; species Przewalskia tangutica. The sequence goes on along the minus strand of JAQGDG010000469.1, from coordinate 4,829 downwards.
TTATAACTTGACTTTATGGGAAGTTAGTTATATGACTTTATGGAAGATTAAAGAATGGTTTTCTTGATGTGTAAGCAAATAAATGACTTGAAATAAAGAAGGGCAAATTGCTTTAAAGGTACCAATTGCTTAAGGTTTTAAAGAAAGAAGTCACGTGATTTAGAAGCCTATAATTTTATTTCTAAAAGTTATTGTGACTTGTTTTGAAAAGTATATATGACTTGATACTATGGTTATTAGTATCTTGGAAGTTTTATTTGAAAAAGAGTCATTTTAAAGAAGTAGAGGTGCGTAGTACTTTGGGTTAAATTCGGATTTTTATGTGTGAAGCGAAAGTGCCATGAGTTTATAAAAATGGAAGTCTAAGGTTTAATGAACTTGCAATGTTTGCTTGTGATAGCTTTGAGTGCAAGTATTATATGTTTACGTTATCGTGACTCTCGGTTGGAGAATTCGGTTGTCTTGTTGTAAGTTTACTTGGGCGTCAAGCGGTGATGTGGAATTCACGGGTATGCTTCCATTATGATTGATCCTTGGACATCTTGCTCACGATGTGGGATTAGGGCGTGTGACCGGAGGCGGGTTAGATTCGGTTGTTTTATTACCCGTAGCCATGCTTATCGATGAGGACTCGGGGGCATCGACCGTACTATGCGATTATTACTCCATGGGCTAGCTCCCGTGAAGACGTGTACCGCGATAAAGTTAGGGGCATTTATATTATTACTCCATGGGCTAGCTCCCGTGAAGACTGCGCCTACGATGAGGATGCAGAGAGCGTTATGGCCATGCTTATCGATGAGGATTCGGGGCATGCGACCACGTTATATATATATATATATATATACATGCGTATATGTGTCTGCGGCGACGGTGAGTAGGATGCCGCAGGCGCGTCACGTGGTTATATATTACCCCTACGGTGTCGGCGGTGATGTGGGATTCCAGGCGGGAGATATATATATGTATTGTGTATGTATGCGCGGCGGTGAGGTAGGATGCCGCGGGCGCGTCACGTGGTTATATGTTACACTTATGGTATCGGCGGTGATGGGGATTCCACGGACGCGCTTTGATATTTGTGTGATTTGATCGCGTCCCAGTTGGTAGGGTAGTATATCGCCCCTCCAGTAAAGAAATTTGGATTATGTTATGAAAGATAAGTAAGTTATATGGTAATGAACATAATGATTTATCCTAAGTATGCGTAAGATTTGGCTATAACTCTTAATGGAATGGAAAAGATAATGATGTGCAATTAAGTTCGCGAGTGGTAATGACACGGCGGGATCGGTATGTACTTTTATACTTGCCCTGTCATTCTTTTATCTGATTATGATTTGTTTCTTGTACCTTATTTTAGTTCCATATTAAATTTTTGTTATGCGGCCCGCCGAAGCTGCGTTCATGTCGCGAGTTTAGGTACAGATTGTAGATCGCGAGCTTAGGATCTGGTTCGACATTTTGAGATGGCTCGATGTTCGGAGTTGTCATGGCCATGTATATTGAGCGTCTGGCGGGCCTTGTCCGTCGTAGTATTTGTTCAAATCTTAAGTGCATGTATTCATCGTAAATTTGGGTGGCTAGAGTTGTTTTTACATTGTTATACAGTGTAGACCCTTTTCAGGTAATTATTATGATTATGGAAGCCTTATCGGCTTGGCGGTTTAAAAAAGGGTGTTATTTATCTTGCATGATTTACTATGTTGTATGATTAGAAGGGTGCGGGTAGGGCAGTCGTGGCCGAAGTGCAGTGACACGGCCAATGACCACTGAAGTTGAACCATACCACCCGTACGCCTGCAGTGGACAATCTCTCTTCGTATGGCGTTGTTGGCGCGAAACAAGCTTCGGCGATCTGGCACTCACGGTGAGATCTGCGTCGAACACGCGAGATAGGGGTGGTCTCGATCGGCTAGGATATCTGCCTCCACGATACCGAAGCTACGACACGCTCTGAATGACCGGTGATCAAACCTCGCGCGGCGAGAAGGTGCACTCGTGCGGCAAATGTAGACTGGCGATCTTTGAGGTTGTCGCCTCGAAAGTTACCACGAAACCACAGCCGTCCACAGCCCTCTTGGTGGCCTCGATCTGGTGGTCCTCTCTCTCGGTCCTCAATCCACTGTGCATATATGCGCATCACGGCAATATCCATACACATTGAAGGGCACTCGAGCGTCGATAACCGTATGGTCTAGCCCAGCATGCGATGAACTTTGTCGGCCGTATCATTCTGATAGTGGCGCATACGGCGATGAGTCAAACTCGGGTTGTACTATCGATGGTCCTCCCATTCTGTCTCAATGTCAAGAATATATCCACGCGGGCTCTCATCGTCTCGGGAGGCAAAAGTTATCAATGAAGGCCTCAGTGAACTCATCCCAAATAGTGGAAGAGCACCAGCCTCTAGGCGGCTCAGCGGCTCAAACAGGTTCAACGCATGATATCGCGTGCAGGAAAGAAACTAACCTGTGACTTTGTATCAGAGGCCTAAGCACTGCATAGTCACTGTGTCTCTGAATGAACTCGAGGATCATCCTCGGATCTCGAACCATAGAACTTCGGGTGGATTCTGACCCGGAAAATCCGAATCCTCAGCCCATCGGCTCTAGGGTTAGCTACCTGCTCCTGTCGGCGTCGCCCTGCCACTATGCTAGTCAATAACCTGATCTTCTCTCCATAATCTCTATACTCTTTACAGGCTGCGGGCTGGGCTCAAGTATCGGAATCTGCGGAGCTCTTGTTCTCGGCTCCTCTGTCTTCTTGGCGTGGTTGAACTCGCCGGCCGGCCTGACCTCGGGAATAGTGCGGGCACGAGTCTGGTAACCCTCTGCGTGCATTGGCGACTCTGCTGTGACTTGCCACGGGCTGCAGTAGCCTTCCGTGGAGGCATAAGCGATCATAAGAATAGGTCGGAGAGGATTGACCTAATAAGGCTCTCTTGCGATCTCAGAGAGAAGAATGGAAACCGATCCTAAATGTTACGACCTCACAGTTATAGATGTGGTGCACAACACATAGATAACCAAGACTACTAGACAGCATCTGCGGACACTTTCAGAGGACTAATTGCTCGATACCACTTTTTATTCTGACCGACCGGGCGCGGTGCCCTACACAGGCACCGCACCATGCGATATCGTCAGAGAATAGCAGCATACATAAACTCATAAGGTACTAGACATTAAATATCAGCGAGCTAGCGATAAGGCCTTCAGAAAAATATACATAACCCAAAGCGATTACATCTTTATTTTTATATTGATCCACAAGATATAACTACAGGACCTACAGAATTTTTACATAACAACTATGGCGGACGGGGCCGCCTCTGAATGTACATAGATCTACAATATCGAAGCCGTACCAAAAGACAAGAATGGAGCCTTACGTCAGTGATCGGTGATCTAGAGTGAGGATCCACAACACCTTTACCTCTACTGCGGCATGAGCGGCCAGAGAAGGGGTCGATTACCTGATATGTACCAAGTATGTAAAGCGGAAATCATAATTTACATCATAAGTCTAAAATAAAGTTTGGAGAAATGTATGATAATCAAATTAACGATTATCTGTGCCTTACTAACAATGAGAGTAACCTGATAAACATTTAGGTTCTTAAAATAGGAAGCGTGTGATTAACTAGGACCGTCCGCGTGGTATTATCACGCAATCCTACTCAGGAGACTATTTCACGCGCATAGGCGAGTGGACCGCGTGAGGTAATTTCCTCGCATAGTGGTCCGCTCCGCGTGGGACTATTTCACTGCATGAGCCCTACGGAATCGCATGAGGTATTCTCGCGTAGTGGGAGCAAATCCACGGAATATGCAAATGCAACAAGCGAGGAATGACCACGTAATGAACAATATATCACAAGAACAATAAGCTACCATAAATAATATAAGCAAGTTAAGAAATCCCTTAACTTCTCATTAGACTTAATTAGCATGCACTCTCATTTCATTTAACTTAAGGCACTATCATATCATGAAAAATCAGGAATTTAACCAAGTACTCGTCTTCTATTCTTTTAAAATGACCCTTTTCATATAAAAACCCCAAGATACTAATACAGTAGTATCAAGTCATATCTACTCTTGAAGACAAGTCACTATACCTTTAGAAATACATTTATAAGCTTAAACCAAGTGACTTTTATTGTAAAACTTTAAGCTATTGATGCCTTTAAATCAATATTTGCCCTTCTTCATTTCAAGTCATTTATCTTTGTTTACATTACTAGCGAAAACCATTCCTTTCACTTTCCATAAAGTTGTTATAACCAACTTCCCATAAAGCCGTTATAATAACTCTATGCTTTAGGAACTAAGCCATTTTCATTCTTTAAAAAACAACTGAGTTAATTACATAACTCAACCAAACTTAGACTTTCTTATATCAAGTTAACAATATCAAAACAAAGCCGAATTTCTTTATAACACGTACGCCTACCGTACTATACATTTATAAAACTCATGCTCAGAGATAGGGAAAGTTCTACATACCTCTTCGGTTCAATCCACTTGCTATGTCAATATACGTCGTAGTATGTCAACCTATAATGACCATGTCGTCTATTAACTTCTATTCAAGCGTCTAAGTGTAAAGTCACTTATTACGAAAAATTGGGCTGACTTCCTTTGTTTCTCGTACTTTTCCACCTTTTCAAGGCGAAATCAATAACCAACATGCCACGTTTAAGGCTCAACACGTCAACCAATCAAAGGGGATTACCGCCTTACGGGGCGTGTAAAATTCTGCCCACAATTAATACCAAGTAGTTCCATGACATGATGTCATTCTCGGCTAACAATGTACAACAA
>JAQGDG010000468.1:0-138417 GCA_029844215.1 Przewalskia tangutica | reverse complement strand
ATGGTTGCAGTGCATGCGAGGGCTATAATGGCGTTGGTACACTACTTCATCAAAAGTAATCTATGCCTCTATTTTATCGGGCTAGTTCCATGATCACGTTAGAAGAAGTCGATTTGGCTAAAAAGGCGGCTATCGGGGCATATACCGTCGTAATGATGACGCGTCGGATGATCGCTCGTTTTCAAAAGCTTCGCCAAAATCGTAATAATGGCGAAAAGAGTCAAAATCGTAAAAATAATGGCAAAAATCTCTGAAATCGAGGTGGAAACGAGCGGTGGTGGGTCGATGTAGCGATGGCGGCGAGGCCGGTGGGCACGGAGTAGTGGAATCGTTCCGTGGCCCGCGCGGCCCATAGCCAGCGAAATTTTGGGGAAATTTGGCGGCAATGGCCCAACATCCTACGACCCATACTACACTTTGCTCCTATCCGGCGGGCGTAAATCGGCGTATCCCAACAATGAGGCCCGGTTTCTCGGAAAAACGATGATTTCCGATATGCGGAAGTGGTAGTCGACAAGCGTACCTTCGGGCCTGCGCCGTGAATTCCATGGTGCGGCTCAAATCGACCCCGATACCTCTGACTATTGAGGCCGTGAATGCATGCACTGCTTAAATCTCTCGGACGAAATTGATACATGGGCGCTTTAAAGAAGCCACTTCTTGGCAACATATGACGTCCACCAAGATACTCTCTCATCTTATTTTGGCGCAATTTGAGCAAAAATCATGGCATTGTTGTTGGTAATGATAATTCAATTCCAATTCGTGGTTATGGTCACACAAATCTATCTTCCCCACATCCACCTATAGTCTTGAAAAATGTCTTTCATACCCCTCACTTAATTAAGAATTTGGTAATACGTCAGAAAATTCACTATTGATAATTGGGTGTCTGTTAATTTTGATCATTTTGGGTTTTTATAAAGGATTTCAAGGCGGGGATACCTCTGAGATCTGATAGTAGGGAGATCTTTCATCGCTACCACTTCCACGAGTCAAGCCGTGTCGCTCACCTTTGCCGCTATCGCTCCTTCCCCATGGTACGTCGTTTGGGTCATCCTGGGTCATCTATTATATCTTATATGCATAGGAATAAGTTTATTACTTGTAAGGGTACACATAATACTCCACTTTGCCAGTCTTGTTCATTATGGAAACATGTTAGATTATAATTTGTAGCCTCTACTTGCTTTGATGCCTTTTGACATTATTCATAGTGATTTATGGACATCTCATTTTAAGTTCATTGGGTCATCGTTATTATGTCTTATTTTTGGATGATTATTCTAATTATTTGTATACCTTTCATGTATCCAAAAAGTTTCAAGTTTTTCCAATTTTCTAAAATTTAGAGCATTCATCAGCACCTTCTGACGGAAATTAAAAATATTCAATGTGAAGGCAAAGAATATGAAAATGGGTGCGTTTAGAAATTTTGTGCAAATCATGGCACCGTGTTGGCCCGTCTTCAATATCCTCACTTTTGACATCATGCATTACAAATAGCTACATGCTCTACTTAACATCAATAGTAACAAAACCTAGCATGTCGTTCCCGGCTTAAAATTCTTTACGATAAAGATCCATCGTGTATTCTCTGCCAAGGTCTTTGTGTGTTTATGCTATCATCTGTTTCCATCCACTATAATTAACAAAATTGAGCCTGATTCTACCGCTTGTATTTTGAGTTATCCATCGTATCATCGATGGTTACAAGTGTTTTTATTTATCCTCTAATAGAATGTAATTAACATACATTATTTTTGATGAAACTAAATTTCTATTTGCTAAAGTGTGTAGTTAGGTGCCTAGTTCGTATAATTTTTTGGATGGCGAGTCTGCATATATTATCCACTATTTGTCTGAACAATCCACGATCGAATCTTAGGCACTCAAATCCGCTATCACCAGTGCGGTACATCTCTGCCCAATATTACGCCCGGTGGGCACATGACGACCGATCATTTGATGCGTTGGCGACCTCGACCCGTTCCGTTCGGTTGTTGTGCGGCGTACTAGATGCGATGGCGATCCGTCGCCGTACCACAAATTACCTAAAATCCATTGAATTCTATCTCGAGTCAAGGGCGGTTATTCGTAGTCATATGGATATTTTTAAACTAAAACGACATTTTAATCTTAATTCTAATGTCCACTAAATCTCCACTACCACGTAACCACGTATGCGCCTACATCGAATTGAAATTATTATGGTAGCGAATATAATGCTCTTGTGAAAATAAGATGTGGAGTTAGTGTCCCGTTCATCTAGTGTTAATATTATTTTGTCTATGTGGATTTTTACTCATAAAGAAAATTCGGCCGTTCTTTTGAAATTTGAAAGCTCGTCTTGTAGGTAATGATAAAACTCAGCGAGTTGACATGTATTGTGGTGAAACATTTAGTTGGTGGTCAAACCATTCTCATTCACACTATTCTCGGTTGGATCTCTCAAAGCATGACCCGTTCGTTAATTGGATGTGAAGAATGCTTTCTTACATCCGATCTTAAAGAGACAATATAAATGTATCGTACTTGGATTTTGAGACCCGATCATCTCATCATATTTGTTTCTTTGAAGAAGTCCTTGTATGGACTTAGCGCACCCTACGAGCTTATATAGAAGGTTTCGTATTATGTATCTACTATTGGGTTTTCTCATGGCGAGTTTTGATCATTCTCTATTTATATATCGTGCGTGGTATACATGACATACATTTTATTATATGTAGACGATATTATATTGAGTGATTCTTAGTGATCTGTAGTCATCGTGTCGTTTTAGTTCAAATTTGCTATGAAAGACTTGGGACATTGAGTTATTTCTTGGGTATTATTGCCACTCGAATTCGGTGGTCTCTTTTGTCACAAAGGAAGTATCTTGTAGAGATAATTGAGAGAGCTGATATGTTGTCTTGTAAATCTACTTCCACTCCTGTTGATAGTAAACATAAATTGAGTGCTACGTCTAGCACGCCATATGAGGATCCACCCATTATCGATGCTACAGGGCGGCCACTATTTTACTTTCGTGAGACCTAATATTACATATGCGGTTCGGCATATGTGTTTATTTATGCATGATCCATAGATTGAGCACATGAATGCGCTCAGCGCATTATCACGATACATCGAGGGCACACTTGTTTATGACTTGCATTTATATCAATCGCACGCCTCTGCCTTGTGTCTTATCGATGCTAATTTGGTGGTTGTCACGATGCGGGCCTTTCGACATCTGGTTACTGTATGTTTCTTGGAGATAACTTGGTCTCATGGTCTGCAAAATACCGGGCTACGTTATCGCGATCGGTAGAGGTAACGAGGTAGCGATGTGGTGTCTGAATCATGTTGGTTGCGTAATCTTCTACTAGAACTTCACTTTCCTATTTAGAAAGCTATCTTAGTCTACTGTGATAATGTTAGTGTAATCTATCTATCTGAAATTTCGGTTCAACATCAGCGCACTAAACATATCGAGATGGATATTCACTTTGTTCGTCAAAAAGGTAGCTCATGGACAAGTACGCGTCTTACATGTCCCTTCCGTATCGAAGTGCAGATATCTTTACTAAGGGTCTTCCCTCTGTTCTATTGAAGATTTTAGGAACAATCTCGGTCGACAACCACCCTCTGCGTTTGAGGTGTGATAGAATATAGCGATGCAGTGCTCAAATAGGAATAGGATTAATTAAACTAGCATACAAATTTATCATAGTTGTAGAATTCTTGTACAAGTATGATTAGGATTTAGAAGTATAGTATGGATAGAAGTTTCCATATTTAGAGATTGTAACTTGTATATATACACCATTTATTAATGAAAATAATCAAGAAATTATTTCTTTCAAACACATTAAATTTAAATTCAATGACTGCCTCTGATTTGAAGAAACTATGTGTAGTTTAATACTGTAAGTACAAAATAGTCTACGACCAAATGACAAACAATATGAAGCATGCTTTTTCCCTCTATTTCTTTCCAACTTTTTCCAGTAACATATCGAATCTAACCATGTAAATAATTGAAAACCCGATTACTTTATTTTAATTAAAAAGTCAAACTCAAACATCAATTAGCTTTTGTTGGTTCCCGGAGGATGACTATGGAATAGTAAGAGACAAAATGAAAGTAAAATAAAATCGAATGTTAAAGCAATTTACAAATGTCAGCGATAATGTCGTCTGACACAAATAACAACACTTTGATAAAACAAAAAAAAAACTTTAAGAGTAAATACAGCGGAAATATAAATAACACAAGGGTTTATATTTACATAGGTTATATATTGATATAACCTATGACGGTCTGTGGATCAAAGTATTGTATATATCTATATACAATTGAATAAATTTCTTCTTTTACAATGTTACAAGATAATACAAACGGAATTAAAAGATTTAAGTCGCGAGATGACTTATGCCTGAAAAATCTACCTAAATAGACATAGACAACATCTCATTACAATTGCTTCAATAAAAAACAAATCTAGAATCTAAGAAACAATTATAATGTTGGACAAAATGTTGTCGACACGCCAGCAACAACGTGATCCGTTTTACGATCGTTATATCGGAGAGCTCTCTTGATATTTTCTTTTGATTTTACGGATATCGATTCCTTGATGCGTCTCTCTATTTATAGTAGAGGTCTTCCTTAAAATGCTCGTTGAATCGTTGTAGAGATTGAGAGAAAGATGGGCGGTGATAGGATTTGTTGGAGAAGATTGTGGAGCAAGATCCTCAACTTCTTGGACTTGTTCCCCCGAGTTTAGCAACGATTTGGACTTGGTCTTCCCACATTTTTCTTCAGCTCCAAAACTCCTTGCCAAGTCACTTTTACTATCGTGGTAAAATCACGAGATCTTGATTCAGTGAAGTAAGGCACAATTGTTATCGAAAAGTTGGTCAGAATGTCAAGACATTTGTTCCAACATTTCTGCTTTTAACTTAGTACTAAAATGATATGTTATGCAAAATGTTTTAACACTAAACCCAACATTAACATTCTCATCCTTTTTGTCTTTCTTCACAAAACCTAGTCTATTCAATGCGAGTGACTTAGCGACAAAGTTATCGAGGTTGTCCCAATATCTACGATAACAATAATGCTCCTCCTCAACGTGTGATGGCATATAAAAAACAACATATACAAGAAAATATATATATGTCATTCATACATAGAATTAGACGTTCTAAAACATAGTCAATTAATTACATCCCAAAATAACAAAAAAATGTCAAATCATTATTTAGTACATCCCAATTTTCAAAAAGTAACCAACCATAAACAACAACAATAGCAATATAGTATCCTCACATATCTTTGCATATCATGCATCAATAGTAGCTTCCAGCCGTTTTATACTTTTCCATGATTTCTGCTTGCTCACCTGCGGCGGTTTCGACTTCTCTTCATCTTGTAACCGGTTGGCATTGGAGACTTAGTCTTGTCGAAGAATTTCCTTCCAATGCCTATTCTCTCGCATGACAACTTTTACGACAACACGCAATAATAGTTTCTCGACGTGCCTTCGCGGCCATTCTCTGCTCCCTCTGTATCTTCTCCCCCTGTTCAGCTTTAGTTTCTTCTCCCCCCTTTTTGTGAAGAAAGCAGAAGTAGTAAATGGTCTCTCGCTTGAATAGTGCATCTCTTACTTTATCAACTTCATCAATTTGTAAGTTGAGTTTAGTGTCTGCTCCGCTAGCCAATTTGTAGACGGTTAAATCTTGTCTTGGACTGTGTTGCCTGAATGTTAAGAACATTTTTGGCAACATTTTCATATCTGCCTCTTTTGTCGGGGAGGTCAATCACTCTCTCTGTACTCTTAAGTATAGCTTTATTGACAATATAGAGTTCTGGAGCTTTCCCCAAAATACCCCATCTCAAAGGCTCTAGACCTTAGCTAGTTAATATTTTAAAAATCAGAGAGGGAAAAGGTAGGATAAAAGTTGATTCTTTTTCAGCTAGGTTGGCAACTTGATAAAAAATTATCTTGCTAGATCAACTTTGAATCCTTTACCAAATTTGAAGAGTAGGGAAGATTGTTGGATGAGATGATTTATTCATTGAGAGGGTATCCAATTGTGAATTATTATTTTGTGGAGGGTTGAGAATAGAACAGTGAGTTTCGATGTTGGGCATCTAGGGATACACTTCTTAAGTATACCTCCAGTGAGGTATTCGATCATTGTATCCCTATTTTTCGTGACTCTTTCTGTTTCTCTCACTTGCTCATAATTAAGTCCCAAACATTGATTTATGATTGAAGGGGTAGAATGATAAACTTTATTATAGAGATAAACCTTTTCAAATTTCTTAGAAGAAGTATCCTCTATAGCAGAGTTCATGTTCGCATAGAACAACCTTACAATCTCATCAACATAAGGTTCTTTACCAGTGATAGAGCCAAGAAGATGTCTATCCTCAAGAAAGTCTATCAAACCATACTCAGAACATGAAGTAATGTCTAATTCTCTTTCTGACCTAATCACTATATTCCTAAAGTAATCCCATTTATCATGTTTGGTTTTAGAGTAAAATTTGTCAGAGAAAACATTTACCTCACTGTTTGTATCAGACAGGTTTGGTCTGTTGGAATCTGCGTTGTTGGAGGAATTAGGAGAATGTGCTTCTTCAGAAGTTGGCTGAAATATTGTCTGAGATGTTGTGACATCCGGGCAACACCGGAGAAACATCTGGTCTTTCTACGAGGATTCCTGCAGGACAAAATCTTTTCAAAGGGTGTCATATGGTATTTCCCATCTTGAGACAATTTTGAGAGCGAGACAGAGGACTCGGGTTGAGCATCTAAAATTTGTGGTTCACTTTGATGATCAGCAGGGGTTTCTTCATCAGTTGCCCTAGAAGATATTTCGAAGTCCATATCATTGGTATCACTGCTTGAGCAAGCAAGAACTGTGAAATCAAATCTGGACTTCTTGACAACAAACTCTGGTTCGAATGTTCTTTTAAACACTCGGTTGGACCTTCTAGTGAGAAAGGTGGAAGAACTGGTCCTTTTCCCCAGAACTGACACATCAGGGGTGTTGTCCATGTCAATGGGGTTGTTGTTATCCACATGATAACGCATTTCCAAAGGTTCTTAAAAAACACTAAGAACAATGTCCGTGCAAATAAGAGGGTTGGTACTCATGGGTGTGTTGTCTAAGATGTTGGAGGTCATGGGTCTTGACATCGGGGATGTGTCCATTGGAGAGTAATGAGAAGGAGATTCTAAGGATTTAGGGTTTTTGGGGGATTTTGGAAGAAGAAGAGAGTGATGATGAATCCATCGGTCTTGGTTGTTTAAACCGAGATTGATGTGATCTTTTCCTTTTCTTTTTTTTGAAAAAGACAAATAACTAAAAAGATGAACTAATGAAGAAGATTTTATACACTTGGCAAACAAAAATATCCTTGGTTTTAGGTGTTTGAATTGTAGTCAAATGCTTGTACCTAAAATTATAAAAAAGATAGACATCAAGATTTGAAATTTTATCTAATCATTTAAAAGTTTGAATTCTAAAAATAAGGCACAAAATAGGAAGCTAAAAATAGATTTTTCAAAAATCGATTATGTACCGTATCGACAAATATCATTATCCGAAAATGTCATGATAATGTTGGCAACATCTTGATAACACAAGTATTATGATTCCACAAGAACTCTTTCATTTTTGCAACAAATCAAGACACGTTTTATATGTGTTTTATGAGTTTAACCACGGACGATGTAAAATTTTCTCATTGTATCCTTGATTTAATCATAACACATACAAATTTTAATTTAGTGTAAAAATAAGAATACTTATTTAGTATCATCATAATTTCATATTTTAGCACTTGATACTCTATAATATAGGAATGATATCATTTTCAATGGGCTTTGCCCATTTGCTGATTGCGAAAGATTGGAGAAGGCTTTGCCTTATTTCGATACTCGTTTTATGATTTCTCAAATCATCACGAGAGAATGTTATCACTTTTGAATCATGTTCTTATTTTAAGATCATGCTTGTGTGAAAAAATCATGCCAATATCGATAACAAAAATTAGATTATGATATCACACAGATAAATGTCACCCAAAATGTTAGAGACATAACAACCGACATTCACCTAAACAACGCCGTTTCAGAGATTACAAATACCAAGATATTTCTTCAAATTAGAAAATCTCTCATGGTCCAAAACTTTTGTAAAAATATCAGCTAGTTGATGAAGAGTGTCAACATGTTCAATTTGAACTAGTTGTTTTTCAACCAAATTTCATAAAAATGATGTCTTATATCAATGTGTTTTGTGCGAGAGTCTTGAACATGATTTTGGAAATATTTATAGCACTCAGTTTATCATAATAAAAACTAAGATATTACTTGAAAAACCATAGTCGTCTAACATGTGTCTTAGCCAAATTAATTGAGCAATAACTTCCGGCTACTACGTATTGATTCAGCGGTTGAAAGTGAGACACATTTTGTTTGCGAGTATACCAAGAAACAAGATTATTGCCAAGATAAAAACATCCTCACTCGTACTCTTTCTGTCATCCACATCACCATTGATTCGAGTCACTATATCCTATTAAATTAGGATTAGTGTCTTTGGAATACCAAATTCCCAACTCACGTGTCGTGACATATCTAATGACACATTTTACGCCATTTAAATGAGATATTTTTGGACAAGCTTGGAATCGAGCACACACAAACACTAAATATTATATCGGACGACTAGCAATGAGTTATAGAAGACTACCTATCATAGATTGGTACAATGTTGAGTCAACATTTTATGACATCATCTTTGCATATCTTCTGTGTCGAGCCAATTGAAGTTCTCATTTGTTTAGCATTTTCCAATCCAAACTTCTTAACTAGATTCTTGGCATACATACTTTGGGAGATGAATATTCAATCTTCACTTTGCTTTATCTGCAAGCCTAAGAAAAAAGTTAGTTCCCCAATCATGCATCTCAAATGTTGATGACATTGTCTCGACAAATGTCTTAAGGTAGGACTGTGAAGTTGACCAAAAACTATGTCATCTCTATAGATTTGAGCAATAATAATATCTACTCCGTGATATTTTATAAATAAAGTACAGTCAGATTCACCGCGTTTAAAACCAAATTCAAGAAGGAAATGAGTTAAGCGACCGTATAATGCTTTCGATGAGCTTGTTTTAATCCATAAAAGTCCTTTTTGAGCTTGTATACAAACGGTGAGGATCTTCAAATCCTTTGGGTTGTTCAACATAGACTTCCTATTAAGATACCCATTCAAGAAAACACCTTTAACATCCGTTTGATGAAGAGTAATCTTTAGACAACAAGCGATGGAGTAATAATCTAATTGACTCAATTCTTGCAGCGGGCAAAGGTTTCGTCATAGTCAATCTCTTCGACTGAGTGTATACTTGAGCAACTAGGCGAGCTTTTTCTCACAGATTCGATTCATCGACTTATTTTTAAATATCCATTTAGTTTCAATTACATTGGTATTATTTGGCGTGGAACTAAATCTCATACTTCATTTAGTGAATTGAGTTCTTCTTGCATAGCTTGAATCCAATAATTATCGGTGAGTGCTTAAATATTCTTAGGTTATAAAGTAGATATGGAACAAGAAAAGTGACCTTTTGGTACATGGTAGACATATACACATACCTTACCATATCTACGTAATTGGTGGTTCTTTCCTCTTGTTCTTACTCCTTCAAATACTCCCTATCCACGTATCTGTAGGATGGTTCTTTCTAATCCTAGATGAAGAGTCCGCCCGTACTTGATCTAGCAATTCAGCATTGAACTCTCATCGGCACCTTTTGTGTTCTCGGGTTCAGGTTCAGATATTGCTTCAGATGTGGTAACATTTGGGGCAACATCTAGTTCTTCAGCAGTCGGCTCATTCTCCATTGAAACTATAGTGTTATCTTCTGATGTATTCCCTGTAAAATAAAAAAACTAATCAAATACAACATTCGAGACTCTTTATGCGGTTTTGGTCCTAAGATTGTACATGATAAGCATGACTATTTTAAGAATAGCCAACAAAGATTCCCTTTTCACTTTTAGAGTCAAACTTTGCTAATGATATCTATCATTTAAAATGTAACAAACACACCCAAACACATCAAAGTAACGCAAATTGAGGTTTTTTCCATTAATTAGCTCATAGGGTGTCATTTTTATTCCAGGTCTTAGATAGACTCTATTTGTGATGTGACTTGCAGTGTTCAAGGCTTCAGCCCAAAAATATTTTGATGTTATCTTAGAACTAAGCATGACTCTAGCCATCTCTTGTAAAGTTCTATTCTTTCTTTCTGCTACACCATTCCGCTGAGGAGTTTTGGGAGCAGAAAATTCATGAAAAATACCCTTTTTCTCACAAAATTTTGATAATTATTTTCAAATTCTTTTCCATGATAAGACCTAATCCGAAAAATAGGATAATGAAATAGATTCCTTATCCTAGAGTGCAATACTTTAAACATGTCAAAAGTTTGAGATTTTTCCTACAAAAAATAGATCCATGAATACCTAGAAAAATCATCTACAATCACATAGGAATACCTCATGTCTCCTAAACCGTCTACTTTGATTGGACCCATAAGATCCATATGTAGTAATTGGAAACAGTGATACGTACATTAATGTTGTCCGTCATTATGGACAACACAGATTTGCTTACCTTTTAGACAATCTTCACAAACCACCATTTTATCTTTAGGACTCATTTTAGGAATACCTCTTACTGCCTCATAAGAAATTAATATTTCTAAGTTTCGATAGTTTACATGTCCTAACTTTTGATGCCACAAGGTTGTGTCATCTATCCTAACATTATTGCAGATTTCTTATTTTCCAACAAGATAGCAATTGTCACCTGTCCTTGTACCTGACATAACACATTCATTAGCTTAATTTGTAACTACACATACATTCTTATTAAACTTTACCTCAAGATTGTCGTCACATAGTTGACTTATGCTAACTAAATTAGTCATTAAACCTTGACATGTAAGACATTCTTTAGAAGCGAGAACACGTGAGCATTTAGAATTCCTTTCCCAATTATCTTACTTTTCTTGCCACTCCATAAGATCATGGCCTCCATTTGAATGACTCGTAGTCATAGAAACTCCTTTGTACCTATCATGTATGGCGTGAACACCACTATCAAAGTACCAGAAACCTATAATATTAGTTATAAAAGCGATTATAAGCGTCATTACAAGTTGCATTAATTTTGGGAATTCAAACTCTCTTAGAATATTTTTTAATATTTGGTTCAGAAATGTTGTTTCGAATGTTTTGATATGTTAGACAACCTTTTAGGCATCATTTTGCTCTTAGATTTACGAAGTTTATATGATATGATTTTAAATGACCATGGTTGTAGCGGTGATGACACCTGAAACTTCATATCCTTTTACAAATCTCATTTTCTCATTTTTGTCAAACAAATTAGAGCATATATCGTTAAGGTTTTGTACCCAATACTGCGTGTGGTGGTTTGTTGAACCGAGTATCTCATCGGTTTGGAAGTACAGTATTAAGCTTACGGAATGTTGCTTCAACTAGATCCAACTTTGCACTTATCTTACAAAATCAATGTCCTTTTTGGTAAGTCTGACTTCAAACGAGTTCTTGTGCCTTTTAAATTTGCATTCTCAAGAGTTAAAGATTTTACTTTTGAATCAAGTTATTTGTATTCTAGGATTAAGTCTTTACAAAGTTTTGTAGTTCCTTAATCATTTCATCCTTGAGTCAACTTGATTTTCAAAGTTAGTCTCACTAGTAGAAACAAGACTACTAAAGCAATAACATCGAATAGTTAAAATATTCATACCTTTCAAATGTTTAGGCTGCGGATGTCATCGATGTTAAAGCAAATGTGTTGACATTCGAGACAACACTGTCGATAACATTTTCATCATCTACTAAGGAATGTTCAAACACAATGGCCAACATTTCTTGTGAATGTATTTCTTGATCTCATTCATCTTCTCCTTCATCGCCACTAAGTGAGACCATGGACTTTTCTCAATTTTTCTCAAGGTATTTTGCACATTCATTAGCATAATGACCCCACCCTAAACATGCATGGTATTGCATAGTTTCAAGTTGTTTGAGATCAAATTTGGTACGATCTGAGTTGGTTCTATTTAGTTGATTTCCTCTTTGTACTATAGAAAAGATTTAGTGGACTTTTGATTGAAGTCTTGGTTTTGGTGCTCTTTGGATTTGAACTTATTTTTATCATTGTTGAACTTCCTTACCATCGAATTGAATTTTCGAGTAAGGAGGACAACATTTGCACCATCACCAATTTCTTCAAGGTTCTCATCCTCTTATTCGATTTGACTCTCAGAGGATTTTACTTGAAGTGACATGTCTTTGCTTTTATACAATGTCATTTGATTCTTCATATTCATCTCATAGGTTTTGAGAATACTCATTAAGGTATGTAGGTTCATTGTAGCAAGATTATGAGCTTCTTCAATTGCACAAATCTTTATATTGAACTTTCGGGAAGAGAGCGGAGTGTTTTTCACAAGTTGAGTGTTGGTTAATGGAGCACCAAACACTTGACATTCATTTGAGATGTCAATCAACTTTTTAAAATAGGTTTTAATGTCCTCCCGTCCTTAAAATTCATATTTACTCATGAGCATCTGGAACCGTTCGATGAGCACTAGAGCTACCTTCACAATGAGATTGTAAAAAGTATCTCAATGCGTCGTTGGATGTAAAACAATTTTGTATGAGTTTGAACATATAAAGATCAACCTATCAAAAAATGGCATTTAAGGTCTTTTCGTTGAAGCTTGCATTGTTGGTTTCTTCAGCATTCCATTCGGATTCAGGTTTAGCGAGTACGTCACCTTCCTCATCCGATGGAAGCATTGGAACAACATATCCGTTGGTGATAGATCTTCATGCCCTAACATCAATTGATTTGATATGAGAGCGTGAAGCGAATCTTTCAATAAGCGTAGTTTGAACCATCTAAAATAGAAACCTATCAATTGTTGGATTAGCGGATCCATAGTTTTAAATAGCGAGGATCAAACACTTATTATGTCAAGTGTTGGCTCTGATACCACTTGTTGGGTCTCGGAGGATAACTATGGAATAGAAAGAGACAAAATGGAAGTAAAATAAAATCGAACTAAAGCAGTTTGCAAATGTCAGCGATAATGTCGTCTGACACAAATGGCAACACTTTGATAAAACAAAAAAACTTTAAGAGTAAATGCAACGGAAATATAAATAACACAAAGGTTGATATTTATATAGGTTATATATTGATATAACCTATGACGGTCTGTGACCGAAAGTATTGTATATGTTTATATACAATGGAATAAATTCCTTCTTTTACAATGTTACAAGATAATACAAAATGAATTAAAAGATTTAAGTCGCAAGATGACTTATGCCTGAAAAATCTACTTAAATAGACATAGACAACATCTCATTACAATTGCTTCAATAAAGAACAAATCTAGAATCTAAGCAACAATTATAATGTTGGACAGAATGTTGTCGACACGCTCAGGCAATACTTGTGATCCAGTTTTCTAACGTTATATCGGAGAGCTCTCTTGATTATTTTCTTTTGATTTTTCTGGATATCGATTCACTGATGCAGTCTCTCTATTTATAGTATAGGGTCTTCCTTGAAATGCTCATTGAATCGTTGTAGAGAAAGATGGGCAGCTGATAGAATTTGTTAGAGAAGATTGTGGAGCAAGATCCTCTAACTTCTTGGACTTGTTCCCCAAGTTTAGCAACGACTTGGACTTGGTCTTCCCACGTTTTTCTTTAGCTCCAAAACTCCTTGCCAAGTCACTTTTACTATCGTAGTAAAAATCCCACGAGATCTTCAGTTTCCGTGAAGTAAGACAAAACTGTTATCCAGAATGTTGGTCCGAATGTCAAGACATTTGTTCCAACATTTCTGTTTTTAACTTAGTACTGAAAATGATATGTTGTGCAAAATGTTATAACACTAAACCCAACATTAACAGGTTTTATGAATTGAACCGAAGAAAAGGTTGGATTAAACAACATGATAGCAAGTAAGTAACAACGTAAACGCTGTTAATTACTTCTATCTATCATCTGTTTCTATTTGTTTAAATACTTAACAAGAAAACTTTATGAAAAAAGTTTGACAGTTGTAACTTTCCAACCAAATAGCAACCATATTAGCTCCAAGAAAACATAATCAAATCCTAAGATCTTGTCAATTTCACCAAAAAAAAATACCCGTTTCCCATTGTATATAAATCTGTTTTACTGGAAACAACATTTTCACAAGTAATGAAGATATTTCACGTAGGCCAGATAATATATTTTCTCTCCTTATAACAGTATGTATTTCTAAATTTAAGTGAATGCGGATAAGATCATGTCATAGAGAGTAAAATAAGCATATTAAAATTAAGGCTGGATATATTGACATCTCCTTAAATTTGTAAGTAAACTTCACATAGACGCTTGAACTACATTTGAGCACCTGAAGTCATGTTAAAGTATTCCTAGTACACATTTTTACTCAAATTTTGAAAATTTTCTGTTTGTGTTTTCAACCGTCCATCACATATATAAATTAACTACATAAAATAAATCACCCCTTCTTATTATACACACCAACCTTAATTGAACAAGTCTTAGTTTTATGACTCATTGAGGCTAATGCGTATAATTAAAAAATCCGTATAATTAAAGAAGATGATAAATTTTAAATGGTTAACTTATCTACGTAATGGACACTTAAGAACACACACATAAACTTTCCTAAAAAATAAGTCAAAGTGTGTAATATGAACACTTTATTATGTGTTCAGGTGTTCAATCGAAAAAAACCGTAATTTAAGTTTCGAAATAAAATCTACTGACAAATTTAAGGGACTGTTGTTGTATTTAATTTAAAATTAAATAACTTAAATAGTTATCCCTGAAAAAAATTAAATAGTTATCTAATTGAAAAAAAATGTCATTATATTTGGGCCATATTAAAAGAAAAAATTGGGTAAAAAATAAAAATAGAAAATGACACCAAAATAGAAATGCTCTATATATCCAAAGTATTTCAAAAACCAAAATATAAACACAGAAATAAAAGCATTAAATGCATCAAATATTCCTTCCTTATTGTTTGGTTATTGAATTAACAAATTTTGAATTATTTTTTGTATGAATGG
This sequence comes from Przewalskia tangutica, assembly GCA_029844215.1. NCBI lineage: Eukaryota > Viridiplantae > Streptophyta > Magnoliopsida > Solanales > Solanaceae > Przewalskia > Przewalskia tangutica. Next base: position 123,198 of record JAQGDG010000468.1, on the reverse strand, counting down.
AGTCAGATAGCATTGAATGCCTATCATATTTAGATGGTATAAATGTGGATGGAAATAAATAATTCATTGATTATTCTCGTTAATAAAAGGGGTATATATACATGTTACATATTTTTATAATAGAAAAATCATTTTTCTATTTAACATCTAAACCCTATTCTATTTAGAGACTAACTATACAATTATGATAAGAGTATAAGATTAATTAATGTACAAGACTAATATACATTGTATATAAAATAATTCATTGACAGTGGGCTTACCATAAATAATGAGAACGATATTCATGAATATACACATAATATACATGTGTATCTTGTGTATATTATGTGTATATTTAACACACTCCATGATCATAGCGGACGATCTTGAACGTTGAGGCGTCCCTAAAATCTTCAAAAATGACAGAGGGGAGACCCTTTGTAAAGATTCTGCAATTTGATACCTGGAAGGAACGTGGCAGACACATACTTGTCCACGAGCTACCTTTTCTCGAACAAAGTGTATGTCCATCTCGATATATTTAGTGCGTTGGTGCTGAACCGGATTGTCAGAAAGGTAGATGACACTAACATTATCACAATAAACCAAGGTAACTTTCTCAATAGGACAATGAAGCTCTAAAAGAATGTTCCGTAACCAACATGATTCAGAGACCACATTGACTATCCCTCGATACTCGACCTCTGCACTGGAACGTGATAACGTCGACTGACGCTTTGCAGACCAAGTTATTACCAAGAAACATACAATAGCCAGACATAGATCGTTTGGTGTCTGGACATCCTCCCCAATCAATATCTGTATACGAGACAAGTGTAGATGTAGACGAAGGATATAAATGTAAGCCATAGTCAAGTGTCCCCTGGATGTACCTAATAATGCGTTTGAGTGCATTCATGTGTTCAACACTTGGATCATGCATAAACAAACACACCTGTTGGACGACATACGTAATATCTGATCTCGTGAAAGTAAAATACTGAAGAGCCCCTGCAACACTGCGATAGCGGGTCGGATCCTCGTATGGGGAGCTAGCCGCAACACCCAACTTGAGTTTAGTATCAAATGGAGTGGAAGTGGACTTACAGGATGACATCTCATCCCTCTCAATGATCTCAGCTGCATACTTTCTCTGTGATAAGAAGAACCCACCTTCTTGACGAGTGACAACAATCCCCAAAAAATAACTCAAGGGCCCCAAGTCTTTCATAGCAAACTCAGAACTGAGCATTGTCATGATAGACTGACGTAACGTATAAGATGAAACATTCAAGATAATATCATTCACATATAAGAGTATATAAGCCAATTAAGAACCACGACGATATATGAATAACGAATTATCAGATCTGTTATGAGAGAACCCAATAGTCGAAACATAGTCTACAAACCTCCTATACCACGCCCGTGGAGACTGCTTAAGCCTATACAAGGACTTTCTCAACAAGCAGACGTGATGAAGATATTTGGGATCCATAAACCCCAAGGGTTGATGCATATACACTGTTTCCTTGAGATTACCATGTAAGAAAACATTCTTTAAATCTAATTGATGAATATGTCATGTTTTTTATAGAGCCAAGCTGAACACTATGCGGATGGTATCCAGCTTGACCACCGGACTAAATATCTCACCACAATCCACACCAACGATGAGTCTTACCATCACCTACAAGACTAGCCTTATGCCTTGCAAAGAAGCCGTCGAATTATCATATGAGCAAAAATCCACATAGTGAATAATATTAACACGGATGGACGAGGCACCAACTCCATCTTATTATCAATAAGAGCATTATATTCATCGATCATATCAATTTTCCAATTCGAGTCATTTAACGCGACAACGGGTTACGGGGTATAGGGGATTTAAGAACATTCAAATTAAAATTAAAATATCTCTTTGGTTTAAAAATACACCATTGACTACGAATGACTGGTCTTTGACTCGAGGAAGAATTGGGCGGAATTTGGGAAATACTGGGAAAGCAGGGCGGTGGGCTGTTGGCCCAATCTTGAAATCGGTGGTGGGTGAGTGGAACCCATTACTGGAAGTGGCTAGAATGGGCTGGGAAGCTGGCCCAATTCTGATCGGTCCATTCGTGTTGGATTTGTCGTCCGGTGAGCGATGGGCCATTAGTGGATTAGGGTGTGGGACACGTCCGAAAAATGGTGAATAATATATGGGGATATACTATCATCCAAAAAATTATACGAACTAGGCATGGGATGACTAGCCTTAGCAAATGAAAATTGAAATTCATAAAAAATTACATGGCGACTAATGATGGTTTTATTAGATGATAAATCAAAATATTATAACCACGATGATTTGACATATAACTCAAAAACACACACGGAGTAGAACGGGTCTGAAGTTTGTTAATTGTGGTGGACGGAAAGAGTGGATAACACAAGCACCCAAAACCCTAAGATGTGAATACGAAGGAGTCTTATTATATAGAATATGAAGAAGGGAGGAATACATCAAGTTTTTGATAGGAAGTATGTTAAGGAGATATGTAGCCATTTGTAGTGCATAATGCCAAAAAGTAGGGGGTATGGAAGCATGAACCAATAAAGTTCGGACAATGTTATTAATGGTACAAATTTTTGCGTTCGACTTTTCCGTTTTGTGAAGACGTATGAGGACAAGAAAAATGAAAATTAATCCAATTATTAGCACAAAACTCCCGAAACTCCTCATTATCATATTCTTTGTCATTATCACATTGAATATTTTTTATTTTCCGTTCGAATTGAGTTCTAATGAATGCTCTAAATTTCAAGAAGGTAAAAAAAACTTGTTTTTTTTGCTATCGGAAAAGTCTATAAAAACATAGAATAATCATCCAAAAATAGAACATAATACTGATGACCCACAGAACTGAGAACAGTAGATGTCTATAAATCGCTATGAATAATATCAAATGGAATTGAAGTATGAGAATTATAGTCCACAAATGACAACCTAACAATTTTCCCTAAAGAACAAGACTGGCAATTCAGAGTACTACGCGTACCCTTACATGAAATAAAATTATTTTTATCTAAAGAAGACAAAATAGACGACCCCGAATGACCTAGACAAGCATGACACAAGGAAGGATCAAGAACTGCAAAAGTTGATGGCAAGACTCGACTCAAGAAACCGAACTTGACGTGATAGGATGAAGATCTTCCATACTATCACACCTCATGAGAAAACTCTCCGTCTTGAAATCCTTCACAGAGAAAACAAATGGATCAAATTCAATAGAAATTGAATTATCAGTGGTGAACTTACAGAAAAGATGTGTGGCGGACGTACATGGTTCTAGTTGGTTTGTCTAGAAATGAAGTGGTTCTATCTATTTCATTAATAGTACTTCAGGTTTTATAAAAAGGGAAGTTATTCTACTCTTAGAAGTTAAGGGTAGTCATGTTGTTGATTCTATGTTTAAGGCATGTCTAAATAGTTCCTAAGTCCTTACCAAGTCTTATGAGAGAAGTTGGTAAGAGTGTTTAGTAAGCATTGGAGTCGAGTTGTTCTTGCTAGGTTACAACACTAATGAGACTTGATTTATTTGAAAGTCATGAGACTAGATTTATTTGAAAGTTATGTGACTTAGTTGAAAGTATATGAGACTTTACTTGAAGGTATATGAGACCTTACTTGAAAATATATGAGATTTGATTAGATGAAGTATAAGAGACTTGATTTATATGAAGTATAAATGACTTGAGTTTGGGAAAGAAGAAGTAACTTGATTTAAATGTATATGTTACTTGATTTGAAAAGAATAAGTTAATTGAGTTTAAAAGTGTAAGTAACTTGTTTTTAATAGTGAAAGTGTCTTGATGCTACAAGTGCTAGTGTCTTGGGGTTTATAAAGGAAAGGATGTGCGGCAGATGTACATGGATATTTTAAAAAGGAAGGCATGATATTGTCTTGGTCATTTTAAAAGGAAGGCATGGTATTGTCTTGGTTGTTTTAAAATGAAAGGATGTACGACAGACGTACATAGTACTTTTGGGGTTCAATTCCCTAATATTGCATGATGTGATTCTTTTTTTATAAATGGATGTACATATTACTTTGGGTTCAATTCCCTAATATTACATGACATGATAAATACATTGAGTTTTCTAAATTGATGTTCTTTCATTTTATTATAATGAGAGTCAAATATGATTTAACTTGCATATGGTTGCTCATGATAGATATTCGTGCAAGTGTATTATTCCAACATCAGCGCGTCCCTCATTAAAGGGCCGACAACATTATATTATTCATGCGGGTTCAATTCCCGGGATGTCATATATTTCATGGAGTAGCTCTCATGACGTGAGATGGTACACACTCACTGCGGGTCTGAAGGACTCATCCGGGTTCAATTCCCAGGACACATTCCATGGATTATCTCTCCTTGATGCGGGTATCGTGTACAAATATTCATTGCGGGTCCATAAGACCCATGCGGGTTTAATTTCCATGCGGGTTCAATTCCCATGAATAGGATTGCATAATGATTCTGAGGGCGGATGACCCTGACATGACTTTCATATTTTGAAATGGTATTTATTTCATAACTTGAAATGGCATGGTGGATTTTACTGTTAAAAGGGGGATATTTTAAAAGGTACAGTTGACTCTCATTGCTCTCATGTTTACAAGGCACAGTTGTACTGGTATTTGATTTGTCATACTTGCTTCCTGTTATATGTTGGACTGTTATGATCTCATTTACAGTACTTTCAGTTTCACATACTTGGTACATCTTTCGTCGACCACCTTCCTCGAAGTGCGTTTCATACGCCACAGTGTAGGTGCAGATTCGTTGATCCTCGCTATTAGGATCCTTGTTCAGTTTTTTTTGGGAAGCACTATTACTTCGGAGGCTTATCTTTTGATACGGATCCCTGTTGTTGTAAGTTTATATACATTCGTGAGTATGGCGGGGCCTGTCCGTCATCATAGTTATTTTGTCCAAACTCTTGAGGTCTGTATTCATATGAAATTTGGACTTATGGGAGTTATATATATATATATATATATATGTTTAGTTGTGATTGAAATAATGTTTTGTCTTTCTTACTTTATTTTGGCATGTGTGTTACATGGGGTGTGAGGGTAATAGAGGGTGCCTGTAGGGCACCATCATGGTCGGGGTTCTAACGTGACAAAAGTGGTATCGAGCGCTTAGTCCTCGGAATTGTCTACGCAGGTGTCTAGTAAGTCTTGGTTCTCGGTGTGTTGTGCACCTTTATAAATGGAGGCTACATAATATTTAGGATTGGTTTTCATTCTTCTCACTCTGAGATCGTGCAGTAGAGCTGTGTTATTAGGACATATTCTTGTATAACAGTTATGCCTCCAGGGAAGGCAATAGCAGCCCAGAAGGGCAAGTCAGCAGCAGGAGCTGTTGGCAGGACGCAGAGAGTTACTAGGGCACAAGCCCAGTCTATGCCTGAGGCGGTGTATCAGTCGGCTAGTTCTATTACACCGCCATCACGGAAGAGCTTAGAGCATTGCATCTCCGAGGCTTGGTACTTGGCGATTCCTCGCGAGGCGGATGATAGAGATTTGAAGATACAATCGATTCATGGCTAGGATAATAGCGAGACAGACTCGCGTGCGAGCCGATAGCTAACCCTAGAGCAGACAGTTTGAGGGTTCATGACTTCCTGAGCTGTAGCCCGCCATAGTTCTATGGGTCGAGACCTGATGATGATCCTCAGGAGTTCATTCGTCAGATGCAGCGGACGATGAGGGTGATTAGGGCCTCGGAGGCCGAGTCGATTGTATTAGCTTCTTACCGGTTGCGCGATGTAGCAGTTAACTGGTTTGAGTCATGGGAGTTGTCCAGGGTGAGGGTGCTCCTCCAGCTGTTTGGGACGAGTTTACAGAGGCTTTTCTTGATCACTTCTTGCCTCCTGAGATGAGGAGAGCCCGGGTTGACAGGTTCTTAACATTGAGGCAGGGTGGGACGACGATCATAGAGTATAGCCTAGAGTTCAACTCATTGGCTCGGTATGCTCCCACTATTGTAGCAGACATGGCAGACATGGTGCACCGCTACGTGATGGGACTAGACCACTATCTGACTAATGGGTGCATGGGTGTAGCTCTTCAGTCGGGCATGGATATTGCTCGTAACCAGGCGTATGCACAGGGAGTCGAGGAGCGACGACCAGATAAAGGTCATGATAGGGACCACCAAGAGGCAGTCGAGAGTTTATTCTGGTGAGTATAGAGGCGGTCAGCCTCAACATCATGTTGGTTATTCATCCCAACCCGATGCAGTGTACCTCGCGATCCATCGTAGAAGGTTTGACCGCTCGGTATTCGGGTGGTCGAGCTCGGGGTTTGGTAAACGCATTTATAGTGGTTGTCAAAGCGAGGCCGCTTTGCCTCGGTGTGTTCGATGTGGTAGGTCCCATTTTTAGAAGTGTCATTTTGCTCCGGGAGCCTGTTATTATTGCGGCAGTCGGGGCCATATGGTGAGGGAGTGTCCGTATAAAGGTGGCACGGGTGGTATGGCTCAGCCTACAGGGTCAGTTGCTGGATCGACACCCTTTATAGCTATATGCCCCGCAGGGCAGTATTACGATAAGGACGATCAAGGTAAATGAAATTATAGTTATTCGAGTAGTTCGATTCCTTAAATTGGCTATGTTGATTGATGTATATGCATGACAGATATATTGTGGCCATGTGTGACATATTTGATTATGTGGGTATAGTAAAGGGGACTATGCCGATATCGGTTTAGATTGAACTTGGTAAGAACATTCGGGACGAATGTTTCTAAGGGGGGAAGAATGTTACACCCCGTAGTTCCAAGACATGTATATGAGAGCGTGCGTGAGAAAATAAGACGTTAGAATTGGAACGAAAGAAAGATTACTTTTTCCTAAGGAAAAATCTCCGAGCCTCGTGAAGAAAAAAAGTTTATTAATTAGAATTTGATTCTCAAATTTGGTATTTGGGATTCATAGAATATATTGAAGATTTGGGTTTTCAAGTCTCGGATTTGATCACGTGGGGCCCACCGGAGAATTTTACGTTTTTTGTGGGGCCCAGAAGTTTTTGAAATATTTTGACCAAATATGGATATTTTTGGTGATGAAATAATTTTGACGAATTGGAGGGTGACACGTGTCCCCCCCCCACTTGTCTTGGCTTGACTATTTGACTTAGATATTTGTTGAAGGAGGACAAGTGGACATGGGTCCCACATCCACTTGTCCATACACTTGTCTTAATATCACTACTTGGGCTACATTATATATACACATAGAGGGTGCAAGACTTCATCTACACTTAGCCATATTTCACAAGGCAAAAATATACCCCTCTCCTTAAGAGCTCTCGGCCAAGGCCCAATCCAAGAACAAAAAATTCTTCAATCCTTGATGATAAATCCTCAAACTCAAGACTAAGATCCCTAGTGGAGTGCTACGCCTAGACAACCCCTTAAACCCCGGAAATACCCCATTGAGCCGTGAGTTATACCTTGAAAACCTAAGGTGTTCTTCAACTTTGGTGTTGAAACTTGAAGAGAAGTTGGTTATGAGCTTCTAAGGGTTTCATATTGTGGATTGGAACTTGAAGAATAGGAGCTAAGATATGCTAAGGATCGACTTTTAACTTGGATTATTTTTGGGCATATTTGAGGTAAGGATCATTTGTCCTCTTAAGGTAACTAGATATTACATGTTGTAGTGGTTAATAGATGGACTTGTGATTAAAAGGAATAAAGAATAAGAAGTACATGTCACAATCTTGGCATGTGAGCCGATTGTGGACATTTTTGGCGTTGTCAGATCTATTGGATATTGTTGGTGTTAAACATTACCTATTACATGTTGACATGAAGGAATCTTATTGTTATCAAGTTAATATAACTCATATAAAAGTGTTGGAATATAAGTTGGATTATAAGAAGTTATGGAAAGAGTTTCGGCATGCTAGCCGAAAACTGAACAGTTTTGATTGTAGTAGTTGGCCAAGAACACCAACTAAAAGACTGTACTAATGGACTGTATTAGTGGACTAAAGGACTTGTTTTACATTGGACTATGAACTGATTTTAGTGGGTTGTTTGGTAGATTAAGGGGCTGAATTGTGCACGTCAAGTTAAACGTGTAATCCCCTTTGGTTAACTGTTGATTGTGCCCTTAAGTGTGGCTTGATTGGTGTTGAAATCAGGCCTTGAAAAGGGTGGAAAAGTACGTAGAAACATGGGAAGTGCTGCCCAATTTTCCGTAAAATAAGAGACCTTTTATTTGGTATTATTCTACCTTAGAAAGCTTAGAATTGATAGAAGTATTATTGTCATTATGTGTTGACACTCCGAGTGGCGTATTCTACTTAGCGTGTGGAATAGCTTAAAAGGTATGTGAATTCTTCCTATCTTCTATGAGCATGAACTTTATAAAATGATACTTGATAAAGTGTCTTGGATTTCCAAATGAGGATGTTAAACGAATTCGGATTTCATTGTGGTGTTTACAATGATTTAAAGAATAAGTGTCTTAATGTTGAAAATAGAAGTTACTTAATTTTAAAGCCTTGAGTTGAATTTAAAAAGTATACTTGACTTGATCTTAAAAATGGAAAGTGTCTTGATACTACGCGTGTTAGTGTCTTGGGGTTTATAATGGAAAAGATGTGCGGCGGACGTACATGGTTCTAGTTGGTTTGTCTAGAAAGGAAGTGGTTCTATCTATTTCATTAATAGTACTTCGGGTTTTATAAAAAGGGAAGTTATTCTACTCTTAGAAGTATGGGTAGTCATGTTGTTGATTCTATGTTTAAGGCATGTCTAAATGGTTCCTAAGTCCTTACCTAGTCTTATGGGAGATGTTGGTAAGAGTGTTTAGTAAGCATTGAAGTCGAGTTGTTCTTGCTAGGTTACAACACTAATGAGACTTGATTTATTTGAAAGTCATGAGACTAGATTTATTTGAAAGTTATGTGACTTAGTTGAAAGTATATGAGACTTTACTTGAAGGTATATGAGACCTTACTTGAAAATATATGAGATTTGATTAGATGAAGTATAAGAGACTTGATTTATATGAAGTATAAATGACTTGAGTTTGGGTAAGAAGAAGTAACTTGATTTAAATGTATATGTTACTTGATTTGAAAAGAATAATTTAATTGAGTTTAAAAGTGTAAGTAACTTGTTTTTAATAGTGAAAGTGCCTTGATGCTACAAGTGCTAGTGTCTTGGGGTTTATAAAGGAAAGGATGTGCGACGGATCTGCATAGATATTTTAAAAAGGAAGGGATGGTATTGTCTTGGTCATTTTAAAAGGAATGCATGGTATTGCCTTGGTTGTTTTAAAATGAAAGGATGTACGACAGACGTACATAGTACTTTTGGGGTTCAATTCCCTAATATTGCATGATGTGATTCTTTTTTTATAAATGGATGTACATAGTACTTTGGGTTCAATTCCCTGATATTACATGACATGATAAATGCATTGAGTTTTCTAAATTGATAGTTATTTCATTTTATTCTAATGAGAGTCAAAGATGATTTAACTTGCATATGGTTGCTCATGATAGCTATTCGTGCAAGTGTATTATTCCAACATCACCGCGTCCCTCGTTAAAGGGCCGACAACATTATATTATTCAAGCGGGTTCAATTCCCGGGATGTCATATATTTCATGGAGTAGCTCCCATGACGTGAGATGGTACACACTCACTGCGGGTCTGAAGGACTCATGCAGGTTCAATTCCCAGGACACATTCCATGGATTAGCTCTCCTTGATGCGGGTAGCGTGTACATATATTCATTGCGGGTCCATAAGACCCATGCGGGTTCAATTCCCATGAATAGGATTGCATAATGATTCTGAGGGCGGATGACCCTGACATGACTTTCATATGTTGAAATGGTATTTATTTCATAATTTGAAATGGCATGGGGGATTTTACTATTAAAAGGGGGATATTTTAAAAGGTACAGTTGACTCTCATTTCTCTCATGTTTACAAGGCACGGTTGTACTGGTATTTGATTTGTCATACTTGCTTCCTGTTATATGTTGGACTGTTATGATCTCATTTACATGCTGATTTCCACATACTTGGTACATCTTTCGTACTGACCACCTTTCCTCGGGGGGCTGCGTTTCATGTCGCAGGTGTAGGTACGCAGTTCGTTGATCCTCGCTATTAGGATCCTTGTTCAGTTTTTTTTGGAAGCATCATTACTTCGGAGGCTTATCTTTTGATACGGATCCCTGTTGTTGTAGGTTTATATACATTCAGGAGTATGGCGGGGCCCTGTCCGTCATAGTTATTTTGTCCAAACTCTTGAAGTGCTGTATTCATATGAAATTTGGACTTGCGGGAGTTATATATATATATATATATATATGTTTGGTTGGCCAGTTGAAATAATGTTTTGTCTTTCTTACTTTATTTTGGCATGTGTGTTACATGGGGTGTGAGGGTAATAGAGGGGGTGCCCAGGTAGGGCACCAGTCGCGGGTCCGGGGTTCGGAACGTGACAAAAGTGGTATCAGAGCAGTTAGTCCTCGGAATTGTCTACAGACCGTGTCTAGTAGAGTCTTGGTTCTCGGTGTGTTGTGCACCACACCTATAAACAGGAGGCTACAGAATATTTAGGATTGGTTTTCATTCTTCTCACTCTGAGATCGTGCAGTAGAGCTGTGTTATTAGGACATATTCTTGTATAACAGTTATGCCTCCAGGGAAGGCAATAGCAGCCCAGAAGGGCAAGTCAACAGCAGGAGCTGCTGGCAGGACGTAGAGAGTTACTAGGGCACAAGCCCAGTCTATGCCTGAGGCGGTGTATCAATCAGCTAGTTCTATTACACCGCCATCACCAGAGGAGCTTAGAGCAGCTGCAGCTCCAGAGGCTTCGGTACTTGAGCAGTTCCTCCGCCAAGGGCAGATGATAGAGATTTCAGAGATACAATCCAGTTACTGGCTAGGATAGTAGCAGGACAGACTCACAGGCAGGAGCCGATAGCTAACCCTAGAGCAGACAGTTTGAGGGTTCGGGACTTCCTGAGCTGTAGCCCGCCAGAGTTCTATCAGTCGAGACCTGATGATGATCCTCAGGAGTTTATTCGTCAGATGCAGCGGACGATGAGGGTGATTAGGGCCTCGGAGACCGAGTCGGTTGTATTAGCTTCTTACCGGTTGCGCGATGTAGCAGTTAACTGGTTTGAGTCATGGGAGTTGTCCAGGGGCGAGGGTGCTCCTCCAGCTGTTTGGGACGAGTTTACAGAGGCTTTTCTTGATCACTTCTTGCCTCCTGAGATGAGGAGAGCCCGGGTTGAGAGGTTCTTAACATTAAGGCAGTGTGGGAGGACGATCATAGAGTATAGCCTAGAGTTCGACTCATTGGCTCGGTATGCTCCCACTATTGTAGCAGACATGGCAGACATGGTGCACCGCTACGTGATGGGACTAGACCACTATTTGACTGATGGGTGCATGGGTGTAGCTCTTCAGCAGGGCATGGATATTGCTCGTATCCAGGCGTATGCACAGGGAGTCGAGGAGCGACATAGAGGGCGACGACCAGATAAAGGTCATGATAGGGACCAGCCTAATAGGGCCAGGTCGACAGTTTATTCTGGTAAGTATAGAGGCGGTCAGCCTCAACAACATGTTGGTTATTCATCCCAGCCCGATGCAGTGTACCTCCACGGTCCACGTAGAAGGTTTGATCGCTCGGTATTCGGTGGCCGAGCTCGGGGTTTGGTGCGCGCATTTATAGTGGTTACGATCGGTAGGCCGCTTTGCTTGGTGTGTTCGATATGGTAGGTCCCATTTTGAGGAGTTCATTTTGCTCTGGGAGCCTATTATTCTTGCAGCAGTCGGGGCCATATGGTGAGGGAGTGTCCGTATAAAGGTGGCACGGGTGGTATGGCTCATTTCTGGTCGATTGTTGGATCGACACCTTCATAGCTATGTGCTTCGCATTCTGACAAGGACGATCAAGGTAAATGAAATTATAGTTATTCGAGTAGTTCGATTCCTTAAATTGTCTATGTTGATTGATGTATATGCATGACAGATATATTGTGGTCATGTGTGGCATATTTGATTATGTGGGTATAGTTAAAGGGACTATGCTGATATCGGTTTAGATTGAACTTGGTAAGAACTTTCGGGACGAATGTTTCTAAGGGGGGAAGAATATTACACCCCGTAGTTCCAAGACATGTATATGAGAGCGTACGTGAGACAATAAGACGTTAGAATTGGAACGAAAGAAAGATTACTTTTTCCTAAGGAAAAATCTTCCGAGCCTCGTGAAGGAAAAAAGTTTATTAATTAGAATTCGATTCTCAAATTTGGTATTTGGGATTCATAGAATATATTGAAGATTTGGGTTTTCAAGTCTCGGATTTGATCACGTGGGGCCCACCGGAGAATTTTACGTTTTTTGTGGGGCCCAGAAGTTTTTGAAATATTTTGACCAAATATGGATATTTTTGGTGATGAAATAATTTTGACGAATTGGAGGGTGACACGTGTCCCCCCCCCACTTGTCTTGGCTTGACTATTTGACTTAGATATTTGTTGAAGGAGGACAAGTGGACATGGGTCCCACATCCACTTGTCCATACACTTGTCTTGATATCACTACTTGGGCTACATTATATATACACATAGAGGGTGCAAGACTTCATCTACACTTAGCCATATTTCACAAGGCAAAAATATACCCCTCTCCTTAAGAGTTCTCGGCCAAGGCCCAATCCAAGAACAAAAAATTCTTCAATCCTTGATGATAAATCCTCAAACTCAAGACTAAGATCCCTAGTGGAGTGTTAAGCCTAGACAATCCCTTAAACCCCGGAAATACCCCATTGAGTTGTGAGTTGTACCTTGAAAACCTAAGGTGTTCTTCAACTTTGGTGTTGAAACTTGAAGAGAAGTTGGTTATGAACTTCTAAGGGTTTCATATTGTGGATTGGAACTTGAAGAATAGGAGATAAGATATGCTAAGGATCGACTTTTAACTTGAATTATTTTTGGACATATTTGAGGTAATGATCATTTGTCCTCTTAAGGTAACTAGATATTACATGTTGTAGTGGTTAATGGATGGACTTGTGATTAAAAGGAATAAAGAATAAGAAGTACATGTCACAATCTTGGCATGTGAGCCGATTGTGGACATTTTTTGCGTTGTCGGATCCATTGGATATTGTTGGTGTTAAACATTACCTATTACATGTTGACATGAAGGAATCTTGTTGTTAACAAGTTAATATAACTCATATAAAAGTGTTGGATTATAAGAAGTTATGGAAAGAGTTTTAGCATGCTAGCCGAAAACTGGACAGTTTTGATTGTAGTAGTTGGCCAAGAACACCAACAAAAAGACTGTACTAATGGACTGTATTAGTGGACTGTTTTAGCGGACTAAAGGACTGTTTTTACATTGGACTATGAACTGATTTTAGTGGGTTGTTTGGTAGATTAAGGGGCTGAATTTTACACGTCAAGTTAAGCGTGTAATCCCCTTTGGTTAACTGTTGATTGTGCCCTTGAGTGTGGCTTGATTGGTGTTGAAATTAGGCCTTGAAAAAGGTGGAAAAGTACGTAGAAACAGGGGAAGTGCTGCCCAATTTTCCGTAAAATAAAAGACCTTTTTACTTGGTATTATTCTACCTTAGAAAGCTTAGAATTGATAGAAGTATTATTGTCATTATAAGTTGACATTCTACGAGTGGCGTATTCTACTTAACGTGTGGAATAGCTTAAAAGGTATGTGCACTCTTCCTATCTTCTATGAGCATGAACTTTATAAAATGATACTTGATAAAGTGTCTTGGATTTCCAAATGAGGATGTTAAACGAATTCGAATTTCATTGTGGTGTTTACAATGATTTAAAAGAATAAGTGTCTTAATGTTGAAAGTAGAAGTTACTTGATTTTAAAGCCTTGAGTTGAATTTAAAAAGTATATTTGACTTGATCTTAAAGGTGGAAAGTGTCTTGATACTACAGGTGTTAGTGTCTTTGGGTTTATAATGGAAAAGATGTGCGGCGGACGTACATGGTTCTAGTTGGTTTTTCTAGAAAGGAAGTGATTCTATTTATTTCATTAATAGTACTTCGGGTTTTATAAAAAGGGAAGTTATTCTACTCTTAGAAGTTAAGGGCAGTCATGTTGTTGATTCTATGTTTAAGGCATGTCTAAATGGTTCATAAGTCTTTACCAAGTCTTAAGGGAGATGTTGGTAAGAGTGTTTAGTAAGCATTGGAGTCGAGTTGTTCTTGCTAGGTTACAACGCTAATGAGACTTGATTTATTTGAAAGTCATGAGGCTGGATTTATTTGAAAGTTATGTGACTTAGTTGAAAGTATATGAGACTTTACTTGAAGGTATATGAGACCTTACCTGAAAATATATGAGATTTGATTAGATGAAGTATAAGACACTTGATTTATATGAAGTATAAATGACTTGAGTTTGGGAAAGAAGAAGTAACTTGATTTAAAGGTAAAAGTTACTTGATTTGAAAAGAATAAGTTACTTGAGTTTAAAAGTGTAAGTAACTTATTTTTAATAGTGAAAGTGTCTTGATGCTACAAATGCTAGTGTCTTGGGGTTTATAAATGAAAGGATGTGCGGCAGATGTACATGGATATTTTAAAAAGGAAGGCATGGTATTGTCTTTGTCATTTTAAAAGGAAGACATGGTATTGTCTTGGTTGTTTTAAAATGAAAGGATGTACGGCGGACGTACATAGTACTTTTGGGGTTCATTCCCTAATATTGCATGATGTGATTCTTTTTTTATAAATGGATGTACATAGTACTTTAGGTTCAATTCCCTGATATTACATGACATGATAAATGTCTTGAGTTTTCTAAATTGATAGTTCTTTCATTTTATTCTAATTAGAGTCAAAGATGATTTAACTTGCATATGGTTGCTCATGATAGCTATTCGTACAAGTGTATTATTCCCACATCATCGCGTCCCTCGTTAAAGGGTCGGTAACATTATATTATTCATGCGGGTTCAATTCCCGGAACGTCATATATTTCATGGAGTAGCTTCCATGACGTGAGATGGTACACACTCACTGCGGGTCTGAAGGACTCATGCGGGTTCAATTCTCAGGACACATTCCATGAATTAGCTCTCCGTGATGCGGGTATCGTGTACATATATTCACTGCGGGTCCATAAGACCCATGCGGGTTCATAAGACCCATGCGGGTTCAATTCCCATGAATATGATTGCATAATGATTCTGAGGGCGGATGACCCTGACATGGCTTTCATATTTTGAAATGGTTTATTTCATAGCTTGAAATGGCACGGTGGATTTTACTTTTAAAAGGGGGATATTTTAAAAGGTACAGTTAACTCTCATTTCTCTCATGTTTACAAGGCACAATTGTTCTGGTATTTGATTTGTCATACTTTCTTCCTGTTATATTTTGGAGTGTTATGATCTCATTTACAGTACTTTCAGTTTCACATACTTGGTACATCTTTCGTACTGACCTCCTTTCCTCGGGGGGCTGTGTTTCATGCCGTAGGTGTAGGTACGCAGTTTGTTGATCCTCGCTCTTAGGATGCTTGTTCAGTTTTTTTTTTGGGAAGCTTCATTACTTCGGAGGCTTATCTTTTGGTACGGATCCATGTTGTTGTAGGTTAATATACATTCAGGGGTATGACGGGGCCCTATCCCGTCATAGTTGTTTTGTCCAAACTCTTAGAGGTCTGTATTCATATGTGGACTGGACTTGCGGGAGTTATATATATATATATATGTTTGGTTGGCCAGTTGAAATAATGTTTTGTCTTTCTTACTTTATTTTGGCATGTGTGTTACATGGGGTGTGAGGGTAATAAAGGGGGTGCCCAGGTAGGGCACCAGTCGCAGGCCCGGGGTTCGGGACGTGACAAAATGGATCGGGCCTGGTAAAATTGTAGTATGGGGTTACTTTGACGAAGTATCGAAGCAATGCCGTTATAGGGCTCAGACATGCCTGCAACCATCTGTAAAACAAGACAACTATTGCTAACCGGAGCACCCACGTTGTGAAGTTGGTCTGCCAATTCCTTAAGTCGTTTGCAATAGGATGAAACGTTCGGAAAATCCTCCATAGCGACTTGGGAAAATTCATGTTCAAGGGTGACAATGCAGGAATGACTGTTATCCTGGAATATATCACGTAGTCTATTCCAAGCAGCCATAGCTGTAGAGTTAGGTTCCATTATCGTCTGTAAGAGGTCGAGGGAGATAGTGACATAAATCCACTGAAGAACCTTAGCATCAAGAGTAATCCACAATTTAGGACTTGATGTGCTAGTGCATGAATTTTGAACAACTCTGCTCACGTCCATATTGAACGTTTTCTAAGTCAAGAACAATAGGAAGAACACTCTTGATGTTAGAAACAATTAGGGCAGGATGAAACGTGTTCTTATCACTCATAGTGAATAGAACAAGATAATTTGGAGAAGGAAATTTTTGGGTGTGGGTCTCGGTTTTTGGGAGAAAACCGAGGGGGGGAAGGGTTTTTCACGAAATTCGAGAAAGAGAGATTAGCGGAAGCAAGGAAAAAATAACCTAGAATTTTGAATAAAGAACATGGTATGAAAAACTGAGCCTGATCCATGTGAACTCAGAGGAATCTTGTAATGCAGATGACTCCGGTTGAACACTCAGCTTTTTAGAACACTTCGAATTCAGAGCAAAAGAATATAAAGAACAAAGTGAGTATGTTGTCTTGCTATTTTCTTTTTGATGCCTTACAATAGGATGTGAACATCTACTTATACTAGGCCTATGAGGTGCATGATCCACAAATCACGCCCTCTTAATTACCAATATTAATGTTTCAATAGAAGGTAATAAAACCTAATAAAAACTAATAAAGACTGGAGGAATTTAGGGGATAACGGTCATATACTTGAGTTGACTCTTATCCGGCCATAAGTTTATGTCATGTTCCATGGTCACATGTTTGTATCCGGTGTTCTGGCCACAAGTTTGCATCCGATGTCATTATGGTTGAGGCACCTCCGACTGGCCATTCCTGACATGTGTCGCTTCCTAATTCGTCCAACTCTTGCGGTCGATTTTTACCTATACATATAGTCCCACCCAATTTATGGTTACTCCATGTGATGTGACGGGGAAGTGGAAGATTTAATCCTTTCTGCTCAAAAACTGTGTAATCATCATTGCCACTGCCTCATTAAAAATCTTACCAAAAAATCCAATCGGGACAAAAATTGGGTGACGAGAAAAAGAATGCATGACTTAGAGTTTTGGATGACAATTCCATCGCTGAAAAAGTACCACCACCACATAAAGCTCGATTTCGAATTTTTTAGTGTCCATCCGGAACTTTTAATCTTTGAGTTTCGACTCTTGAGTTTTTAGTTGTACCCGAAACTTATAGTCTTTAAGTTTTGAGTCTTTGATTTTTAGGTATACCCGAAACTTTTAAAACCTCATAGTCTCGTAGATCGAGAATATTAATGACTAAGAAATTTTTACTTCCGGTTTTTGTAAAGTTCGGAAACTTAATGCATTCGGTTAACTTTACGGCCGAAAAATAAAACATTCGGTTTTTAGCATTATGACTGGGTGACTTTATAAGAGAGGACCCTTATTTTTATGGTTCTTATGAGTAGGACGTCTCCTGTTCATCTGTGCACAATTATTCGAATTCGTAATCCTTATTTACTTTTAAGTGTGAGCAAATTTAAGAATGATTTAGTTCATTCGGACATATACGAGAATGTTTAGAAGGTGCATGTTTTTCTTCATTCATTCCTTGAGCATACACAAGTGCTTACAACATCCATATAAGATAGTTTAGAGGAAATTAACAAAAGTATATGCAAGAGAATTGCGACCGAGGTGACATCAATTGGGTCTAGCCGGTTCCTGATTCTGTTTCCTTCAATTTTTTTCGGGGCTAATCTGGCAATTTTCAGTCCTATTTTCTTTATTTCGGAGCCAGTTCAGGCTATTTTGGTATTTATTCTTGAGTAAGAAGTATGAGAATTTGGGCATGGTACCTTTGGACATAATGTCTTTCTTTAACTCTGTTCCGGAGCCATCTTCAAATGCTTCCAATAGTTATTGTTATAGTTTTCGCTAATTTGATGCAACAATCCCCAGTGTTCATAAACATTACTTTTCTTCATGTAAATCATTTCCAGGAGATTCGCTCCGGAGACGCTCTTGTCTCCTGTCAGTCCGTGATCCCGATGGATATGGTTCAAATCAGTGTCTGAAATACCTCCGATCAAAGTTTTGTTGATTGATTCCGGGTCATAGAAGACGTCGACATAATCATCCGATCATCTTCCATGTGAATCTTTGACTTATCTCTTGTGACCATATATTATCTCTTATAATAATTTTGGTAAAATCGAGTATCATCCTCAGAGACTGAATTATCAATTACCAACTAATTAATCTTTGGTTTCTATTTGGTAAATGAATATAGATTGATATTTCTAAACTAAGAATTAACAAACTAAAATAAATCGCAGGAATAAACTAATAATGAAAACACAAGGAGTTTAACTCAGTAATGAAGGTAATTAAGATTTTCATTCTCATCAACTATCCACTCTATCATTCGTTAATGCAAAGCTAGCGATTCTTTTTCTTATCAAGATAGCCGGTTAATTGAGGTGTTCTATATTCCGGTTAGGACATATAAAAACTCAATCTAAGTGAGAATTTTCTAAATTTCTATGATAAATTCAACCACATACGAGGATTACGGTCAATAACCTAAAACGCTACACAGACAATCGTGATACTCTCGTTCAAGATTAAACCTATGTCTAATCAACTATAGCATATTCAATTCTCCATTTTCATATCTTGATTTGAATTCATATGAATAATGAAAACTAATGACCAATTAATTCTCATTCAATAAACACAAGTTGAATAGATATTGATAGATGAAGAAGAAACACTTAACAATGCATTTATTCATAATAGTGTTTCAAGTGAATCGATAGAAAATCCTAATAAAAAATTAATTCATAGTCATGCTAATAAAACTAATTGTCTTCAAAACCAATATGAACTGAATTAAGAAAAGAAAAGGAAAAGAACTTGAACAATCGATTTCTCTAATTGCTCCTTTGCCTCTTGTTTCTTACCTCCAAATGTGATATCCGCTCAGAAAAACGCCTTCTCTATCCTTTTATAGCAACATTAATCTTCCCTTTTGAAAAGACCATTTTACCCTTGTGAAAACTGAGTTTTTCACAGCCTGGAAGTCGTCGACGCCGCAACTCACATTCTGAGTGCCGTGGCGCTAATTGGCTTTGAAACTTACTGCCTGTCGAGCGTCGCGACGCTTATTTTGGGCATCGCGGCTATCATTTTTTACCCCGCGCGGTCTACATTGTTGTTTTGGAGCGCCGCGGCTCAGTTATTAAAGCGTCGCATCGCTAATTCACTCTGAACTTTCTGTCAATGAGACGCCGCGGCGCTTGCTGTGGGCGCCGCGACCCTAAATCCTAGCAACTTCTGCCAATCAGGCTTGTAGACCGTGAGGGGTCGACGGTGTAATTTTGGAGATTTTCGACTTAAACTATTAACCACGAGCGGTTTAAGAGGTCTACAACGTTCTTCGTTTGGAATTTGTTTAAACTGTTTCCCGAGCTTCCTAGGACTTCTTTGACTTATCTCTTGTGACCTGATATGCAGTTTTGTCATCAATAACCGCATATTTCCTTTGCATTCGCCTTATTCCTTTCTTAATCGCTTAAAACGTGAAAATTTAAATAAATACGCATAATACTGCACAAAACAACTAAAAGACAAACGAAAGACTCACTAGAACAAACTCTAAAGCAGTACTAAAATCTACCTAACAATTTACTAGTTTGTTATAGTTTGAATAAGTCTCCTGATGTTTTGGACCATTTCTAGTAGTAGTTATTAGCTCCTATTATGTGGGAGCTTCTTTAGTACATAATTGCCAACACTTCAGCTTCAGTTGGTTGTAGTTTATGTATTTAAAAGCCTACTGCCAGATTCAATACGATTACCATTTGAACTCCTTATCTGCATCTTATATGCTATCAGAACTTCAATAAGCTCCACCGAGTTAGATCCATTTCATTCCCTTTAAGCTTTTCCCATATATGGCTTCAGTTACCAACTTTGATAATGATATTTCTGTCAGCAGTCCTGCAACTTCTGTCACCACTCATTTGTTACAATTTAATCATGTTTCTCAGTTACCTATTAAACTACAAGATAATCTCAATTTTCCAACATGGAAAGCACAACTTGGGATGCTACTAAATGGGCACCAACTCATGTGACATCTTGATGGAACAACTGCTCCATCACATACTATTGCCCAAAATGATCCTACAGTACCAAATCCCAATTATCAGATTTGGTTCCCTCAGGACCAATTGATTCAACAAGCAATGACGGCATCCGTCGATCCTGCCATTACTCCAATTGTTGTCGCAACACCATCCACTAACAAAGCATAGGAACTCCTTCACACGGCTTACACTAACAAAAGTTGTACTCTCATCTTTAGCTTCCAGGATCAATTGTGAAATACCAAGAAGGCTTATAAAACAATTACAGAATACTTACAGGACGTTCTCTTTCTGATGCTCTCAAAGTTGCTGGTTCACTTGTCAATGATGATGAACTTATTATCAAAATTCTAAGTGGCCTTCCCCTCGAGTACCGTGATATGCGCACGATACTTTATTTTGAGCTTTGACGAATTATTTCACAAGCTCACAAATCATGAGCTTTTCCTCAAACGTCAAGATCTGGAAAAATCATCCTTTGTGATCACAACTGTTGTTGCCCAGAAGTTCAACACGCCTCCTTAATTCAACAGGAACAATCCTCGTTTTAACAATCTGTCATGGAAACCATCTTAGTCTCGACAATGAAATTCCAACAATCAGCAAAACAAGAGACAATTTAAGAAAACTGTCAAATGTCAATTGTGCCAAAATTTTGATCACACGACAAATGTTTGTTTCTCCAAGTCGCATAATCATTTTAAGCCAAGGCTAACTTTGCATCTGGTCGGTAATTGACTGGAAACTCTTGGGTTCTAGACCTTAGTGCAACTGACCATGTTACTACCGAGCCTTACAACCTTGAAGAGTATACGAAAACTGAAGAAATGTTCATAGGTGACGGTAAAACCATTCCCATTACTCATAATGGTCAACTGTAATTCAGACATCTAAAACTGCTTTTAAGCTTTCTGACACACTTTGTGCTCCATCAATTGAAAAGAAACTCATTTCTGTTGTTAAATATTTGTCAAGATAACCTCTCACATCTATTGAATTTTTTCCTTTTACTTTTGTTGTGAAGAACCTACATACTCTAAAGTTGCTGGTACAAGGCCAAAAAAAAAGCATATGCAATCCAAGAAACCGTATGTTCACTTTTCCTCCACAAAAGCCCCACTTTAACTCTGGCACCGTCGATTGGGTCATCCCCGCTCTAAATTTTATTCTAAAGAAATTCTCTTTACCTGTTGCTAGCAAAGAAAAGTTCGAATTTTGTGATGCTTGTTCGTCTAATAAAACGCACCATTTGAGGGCCTTGACTACCAAGAAACATTCTCAGCAGTGGTCAAAATGACCACTGTGAGATCTGTGATATCAGTTGCAGCTGCTCAACGTTGGAGTATTCAACAGATGGAAGTATATAATGCCTTTTTGCAGGGAGATCTTTATGAAAAAGTGTACATGGCACTTCCAGAAGGCTTCAACACTCCTGGGAAACAGAATAAGGTACGTAAGTTGGTGAAGTCTTTGTATGGCCTAAAACAAGCTTCTAGGCAATGGAATATCAAACTCACATCAACACTACTCTCATATGGTTTTGTTCAAAGCCACAGAGACTACTCCTTATTTACCAAAAGAGAGAAGGAATGGAAAATAGTTGTTGTCCTTGTATATGTTGATGACTTGCTTATTATTGAAAATGATGTTGCTCTTATACAACATACCAAGGAAGCACTACATATATCCTTCAAGATTAAAGACTTAGGAGAACTTAGATATTTTCTTGATATAGAGTTTGCGAGAAGTTCTCAAGGTATCTTGATGCATCAGAGAAAATATGCCTTCGAGCTTATATCTAGATTAGCAGGGGCCAAAAGTGTCACATCACCCATGGAAATAAATAAGAAGTTGACAACCATGCAGTATGATCAGTCTATTACTTCAAAGGAAAATTCAAATATTCCAGATACTACAGCATCTGTTCAGACATCTGATGAGCCATTGGCTGCTACAGGAGATTGACTGGGAGACTACTATATCTCACAAACACCAGACATGATATAGCATTCATTGTACACTGTTTGAGTCAGTTTCTGCAAGCTCCTAAGACTTCACAGATGGAAGCTGGGATGAGGTTGGTTAGATACATTAAGTATGCACCAGGGTCTGGAATCTTGATGTTTGCTTCTAGCAATGCTCAGCTTCAAGTATTTTGTGATGCAGATTGGAGGTCTTGTGTCAACAGTATGAGATCTATTACTGGCTATCTTGTAAAGTTTGGATGTTCACCTGTGTCCTGGAAATCTAAGAAACATGTGACTGTGTCCAGGAGTTCTGCAGAAGCTGAGTATAGGGCCATGACAGATTCAGTTGCAAAGGCAGTTTGGATCACAAGTTTATACATGGAACTTGGGGTACATGTCCAGTTGCTAGTATCTCACTTCTCCGACAACAAGTCTGCGATCCAAATTGCTGCAATCTCTGTCTTCCATGAACGAAGCAAACATATTGACATTGATTACCACTTTATAAGGGAGAAAATTCAAGAAGGACTCATTTATACTGCCTACTTATCATCAGCAGAACAACCTGCTTACTTGCTCACCAAAGCACTTAACCATGTTCAACATGCTCGATTGGTGTCCAAGCTAAAAATGAAGAACATCTTCATATCTTCTAACTTGAAGGGGGATATAGAAAATATAGAAACATGCACAAGAGTACCATAAGGCACCATGAGGTGTAGTGTAGGATACAATTATTATTGAATTTGTTGAGGTAGTTAAAATGTTAGTTACAATCAGTTGAGCTAATTAGATTAGATATTTTGAGAGAGCTTAGAGTATGTATATATACATCTCTTCTACAACA
Source organism: Przewalskia tangutica (assembly GCA_029844215.1). NCBI lineage: Eukaryota > Viridiplantae > Streptophyta > Magnoliopsida > Solanales > Solanaceae > Przewalskia > Przewalskia tangutica. Next base: position 100,031 of record JAQGDG010000468.1, on the reverse strand, counting down.
TTTGTAATTAACACACAAATATATCAAAGATTTTTCTCTCCCATTTGCACTCTCTGTAGATCGAAGTTCTTTTCCTCTAAATACAATGGTGATGCACTGTCACCGGTGATCGATGTTGGCTGTCTGAGTGAAGGGTTTTTTCGGGTTCGTACACGCAGCGGAATTTGAAAATTTATGTTTCAAATCCGACGACGGTCAAACTGTAGGATGATTATACAATGTAAATAACACAAAACAGGAATGTAATACTTCGAACGAAGACTTACATTGGTTAGCAATCTGGATTGTTGAAGCTTTGTGTAGTCCGAGGGTGTGCACGCAAATGTCACTCATTTGCAAGTTCTTAAAACTTTGATGTAATCTCTCTTTAGTGTGTGGCCAAACCCTTAAATTAAAATGCGATGACCATTTCCGACCATAATAGATTGAGGAGTATTTAAATTACGCAGTTGACGAGGATTACCATAGTTGTTGGTGAGGTAAGACGTGGCGCTCGTATCTATATACCACACATCATAGGGCTGCTAATTTTTTAAAGAACCGAAAGCATGGCCCAAATTTGTTGGATTGAGGTTGGACGCTATGTAGTGGGCCTGGTGGCTAGAAATGGGCTCGGTGGTGCTGGGCCACGGGGTAGTGGGCCTCGGCGGTGCCCACTGTTGTTGCTAGGGATTCATAGTATTGTAAGCCTAACTCAGTTCGGCAAGGATCATGGGACTATAGGACTGCCGTTGGGCCATGAAGAATTGGGCCTAGTGCTGGTGGCCAGTGTACCGTGGGTCTGGAGTGGCTGCAATGAGGAATAACGTGTCATATATGTGAATGGTAGGTGAGATAGAAAGATGAAGTTGTTGAAGAGAACAATCCTGGAATGACGGTTCGATTCCGTCCTTGGCCTCGGTAAGCGTCGAATAGCGGAGTGGCAAAAGTGTGCTAGCAAGCGGGAGAGGTAACCTTAAAATCGAGAGATACACTTTTCACTTTTAAAATAGGTCTATCAAGCTTGATTGGGCGGTAAAAGGTTGACGGAATCCGTTGATGATGTCTTTGAAAAAAAAAATTGTGTCACTGGAGAGCCTTTGATACAATGTAAAGATGATACTGCTGCTTTTCTCAAGTCAAGACTGATAATGTAGTGAATCTTCCTACCGAGAAAACCACCACACACGTCACAACTGAAGTCAAGAAAACTTTCTTTGACGGAAGGATGCCCACCTTTTTTGTTTAAGAATTGAAAATTCAACTCTGAATTTTGGTTAACCCGTTATATTTCTATACGACTGACTTGCTGTAAATTGCATCGCTGCTTGCACTTTTAGGGTCAGATAATTTTGGTGGAAACGACAGAAGTAATATTGTACAGAGGGCATGAAAAATTCATCTATAGGTATTATATAGAGAAGGGAGGGGGTAGGGTTTGACTTCAAATAGCATGTATCAACCCTAAAATCTAGGGTACGGTGAAGATTGTCCAAGTCCATATAAGGAGTTCATGTTTTCATTTCATTTCCGATGTGGCCCCTGCACGCCCAGATCAGCGTGGACAATATAATTTGGGGGTTCAACATCGGTGAACAAAGAATTGAAATAGGTCTGAATCTTTTATCATGTAGAATATTGTAATTCTCCTTGATTTGAGTTCTCTTATTAATGCAATATATATATATAGAATGTATAATTATAGTTCTAGTGAAATTAGGATCTCCATTTTACATTAATTACACTAAAATAGTAATTACAGAATATATTGTGAATATATGAACTATTAAAAAGTCCTAGTAGCGCACACATTTATAAACTACGTGATGTAGAAGCAAAGCGACATTGGCAAATATATAAATATGAGATTTGTTACCTATGTATTGTACTTTCTTTTTCTAAATTTATGTGTTATATTTTTCTTTTTAGGATATTAAAACAATGATAATTTTTTTTATTTTAAATCAAAAATCATTTTCAGTTACATTGGACAAAAATTTTGTGGTCCGACCCTTTTTCAGATCTCCCGCGAACCTGCCATGTAGCTCTGCCGTGGTCCCAAATAAGAGCTGCAAGAAAGTCAAGTATGACGACTGGCTTATGCTATGTTTGGTTCCACTTTCATGAAAATAGGAAAAATGTAGATATTTGATTCCGCGTTCCGGAATCAATTTTGCCAGAATTAATTTTGTTATTTATTTCAATTTGAATTTTACTTTTTCTTTTATTACTCTCTTTAACTTTCATCAACAACTCTATCCACTTTCATTACCCTTATTTTTAAATATCTAGAAATAATTACTAAAAAAAATCAAATATTCACCTTCATTGCAAGTTTTGTTATTTTTGCAGCTTGTACAATTGTTGAAGGGATAAAATGAACGATTGAAATTTACATACTTTATATTCTAATATTTAAGTACTATATTGCACTTTTAATTCTATTATCTGTTTGTAATTTTTATTTACATACTTTAAATTCTAATATTTAAATATTATATATTGCACTTTATTAAAAGAGTAAAATTAGAACGACATTTCGTTAAGGAGATTGTATAGTTTGAAAAAGTAAAATTAAGTATTAAGTATTATTTAATTCTAAAAATTAAGTATTAAGTAAAATTCTAATATTTAAGTATTATATATTGCACTTTATTAAAAGAGTAAAATTAGAACGCAATGTATATGCTTCACACGTGTAGTAAAGCAATCATTGTATAGTTTTATATTTAAATATAATATTTTTTAATATATAATGCATAACTTCAAAATAATGGTATTTGATTTGGATAATATCTCGATTCAACTTTGTATAAGTATTTGAAAATATATATTGTTTGTTCGAATTTAATAAATGAGATATCATGTTACATCAGTTAATCAAAATATAGAAGGAAAATATTTAATTAAGAAAAATAAATGTAAATCTTCTTAATTCTATTATCTATTTAACTATGTCATTTTTGGTAATTCTACGTTCAAAAGAAATTTTGATCCAAATTATCCAAACATTATAAATTGATAGCATCCAAACATAAATCAATTTTACCAGAATCAATTCTATCAAAATCAATTCTGACAGAATCAATTCTGTCAACCGCATAACCAAACACACACTTAGTGAAGTAGTGCTAGGTTTTTGTCTGATCTAATATATATTTGTTATACCCCGTATTTCCAGAGTATGTACGTAAGGGAATACGTACAAAAAGTTTGGCCTTAAAGTTTAGGCCTTGGACGATTTTTTTTGGGCACAACTCACAAAACGAATAGTTTTCCGACGAAACGTTTCCACAACTTTCGTAGGGTAAATTCCGGCTATGCCATTTCTAATTTTTGCGGATTTTCCGAGAGACGAAACATTTTGGACCAACGGGAGGGCGACACTTGTCACCCTCCAATTGATGGACTTGAAATCGTCCATTTGGACGAATTGGACTTGGTGTTGCACGTTTTTTGTGCCTTGGCACAAGTCAAGGATTAGGTAGGATATTTTGTGTGCAAGTTGGCCAAGGACACTTACCCTAATCTTGGCCTTACACTTGCCTAGCACTTGGCTTAATCTTGGCCATTGGTTGGCCACTTCTTGACCTATAAATACCTCTTGAGATGAAGAGTTCTTCATCCACAAAAGCTTCCAAGTCTAAAAATCCTCTCCTCTCCCTTTGTAGCCTTTTCGTCCAAACACCTCCCCCTCCCCTTGTGAAGGCCCTTGGCCGAATACCCTCCCTCTAGCCTAAGTAGTTTGGCCGAGGCCCCCCCTAGCCTAGCCAAAACCTATCCCCCCTCCCTTGGTAGAAATGTTGCCTTCTTGTATTGTTATAATGCCCAAAATACCCTAGCCCAAATCCCTTAGTACTTAGTAGAAGTTGTGAAGAACTTCTAAGGCTCTCGAGCATACAACTTAGGAGCAAAACCTTGCTCAGGCGCGACTTTATCTAGGATATTATTGGGCTTACCGAGGTAACTAATCATAACCCTCTTTTGAATTAGAGAATACTTACTGTAGTAGTATAAGAATAAGTATAAATACTTAGAAGAATATTGCATAATAGAATTGAATCATTATCACGCAGGGCGGTTTAAAAGAAGAATAATTGAACTATGTTTATATAGGACTATTTTCACGATGAGACTTATATAGCTCACCGCAGGAAGTCTGCCCGACTTTCCGTAGAATTGTGAACCCTCTGTTTAGAATGACCTTCGAGTAGTCTTTGATAGATGTGCGTGACTATTATAGTGACTCTCTGCGCGACATATTCAACTTGGCGGTGGTTTTCACGAGAAGGTATGTGATTCTTCCTAAAGCATGATATTTTATAATATATATGTAGTACGCATACGTGTTAATCGAATAATAACTACGCAATGTCTTTGACTTAAGCTCGAATAATACTTACGAATGCCTCACGCTTAAGCTCGAATAACACTTACTGTGAATGCCTCACGCTTAAGCTCAATAATAAAGAATTGAAAACATTTCAAAAGAATCTCGAATCATTTTTAACGAAGAGAACTAATTGGTTTTTAAAACAGAAGCTTAAGAGTTATACTAGCTTTATGGGAAGTTAAGTATAACCACTTAAGAGTGATAAAAGAAACAGGTTGCCTATGTGTTTATAACAGACTTATATTGAACTGTGAAAAGAATAATAAGATGGTTTGACAAGTAGACATGATATGATGCTATGTGTGTTAGTGTCTTGTAACGTTTGTATAGGAGAGTATTCTTGTTGTGCTTAAGTTGTTTAAAAGATAAGCTGTTATGTTAGTGTACTATCACTCACCCCTTGACATATTACCGGGGGTTAAGCTGCCCTCCGATGCGGGGTAGACTCAGGAGGTCTGGGACCATGATTCGAGAATACCTCATGCGGGTCCAAGGGACCTATGCGGAGCTACGGGAGTTCCAGGTTAGTGATGCGGGGTTACACCTCATGCGATCTATGTGCCACGCGGACTACGAGTCGGGGCGACGCCGAGGAGTAGCTACCCTCGACGCGGGGTTATGTACCCTACGCGCCTATGTGAGTGGCCCATGCGACTACGAGAGTCGAGATTAGGCTTGCATGGTGATACTACGCAATTGGCCCCGCTTCGATCATTCGCACTAGAAAAGACACATGCTGATTTACCTATTGTTGCTCTTGTTTATGATGTGCACTATGCGATTCCTCGTTGTTTCATACATACTTGCAAAACCGATTTTAAAATAATATGTTTTCATTTAAGTATTTTACGCTTTCATATACTTAGTACTTGATCGACCTCTTGGCCGCTCATGCCGCAGGTGGCAAGCAGTGCTAGATCCACATTCTTAGGATCTCTACGTTGGTGTGAGCTCCATCCTTTCTGAGGCTCTACTGGGTATGATCTCCTGTTGTAGATAGTTTTGTACGATCAGGTATGGGCCCCGTCCCGCCATAGTTGTATATTTCCTTAGAGGTCTGTAGTCATGTATGCAAGATCGGATGTAATCGCTAAAACCATGTTTATATATATATGCCGAAAGGCGACGTTTCTCACATAAACTGTGTCTTATTTTATAAATCGTTTCATGTCTTGTTTTATATTTCCACCGATTACTCGATGTATGACTACTTGGGTGCCGGTAAGGCACGATCCACGCCCCGAATGGGTCGTGACAAAAGTGGTATCGAGCGATTAATCCTCGGAAAGTGTCTGCACCGTATCTAGTAGTCTTGATTATCGGTGTGCGCACCACACCAATAATCGTGAGGCTATAAGATATTTAGGATTGGTTTCCATTCTTCTCACTCGAGATCGTGCTTTAGAGAGTCGTGTTAAAGTTGGACCTCTAACGTATTCCTTTCAGAATAGCTTATGCCTCCACGTAGGCAACCCGCCTGGCGGCAAGGCAGCCGGCGGAGCCGCCACCGACACCGAGAGTTACGAGGGCTCGCCCGGCCTCTACCAGAGACGAGTTCTGACGCCACGACGCTGCAGAGACCACAGCACACCTCCCGCCCCACACCGGCTGGGCGAGTTAGGTACAAGGAGAGATGGCCCACTATTGGCTAGAGTTGTGGCAAGATACGAGGATAGGCCGACGCGCAGCCTTCAGTTCAGCTCAGCCTCGACCGTGGTGCACCCGAGGGCAGATAATTTGAGGCTACGAGATTTCTTGAGTTGTAGCCCTCCAGAGTTTTACGGGTCAAGGCCGGAGGATGATCCGCAGGAGTTCATCCGTCAGCTACAGAGGATCATGCGAGTGATCAAGGCCTCAGAGACAGAGTATGTGACCTTTCGGATCGGCCGCGTGATACCGCGATCGATTGGTTTGATTCACGGAGTTATCCCGGGAGAGCACGCGTCCCGCCTACTGGGATGAGTTCTCGAGGCTTTCCTCACTCACTTCTTGCCTCCACAGACGGATGAGGGCGCGGCCGATAGATTTTTACCGCCGAGGCGAGAGACGACCGCCGTGAGTACAATGTCGAGTTTGATTCATCGCTCGATATGTCCCGGCGTTAGTAGCGATTATGGAGGATAGGGTGCACCGCTACGCCACCGCTAGATGACTATATGGCCGAGTCATGCGGGTGTTTCTTCACCGTATGGACATTACCCGCACGCAGCTCATGCTCTTGGATGTGAGAGCGAGACCGCCGGGTTGACAAAGCAGCAGAAGACCAGACGGCAGGTCTTTTGGTGGCTATCGTGGTGGCGGCCTCAACAGTTAGCCTATATTTGCACCACACCGGCTCAGAGCACTTCGACCGCCCTCAAGACACCAGATATTCGAGGGCGCACTCAGGGCCCCGGACTTCGAGACGCCGAGCAGCGAGGCATCGCCGACGACCACCCCTCGGTGGGCCGACGCGCAGATCCCACCGGGAGTTGTGGTGCTACGAGCTTGTTTGATTGTGGCGGCAGGTCACTATGCGAGGAATTGTCCACCGCGGCGCGGCCGATGGTAGGGTCACCACGTGTTCTTTCACGGTCTTCTTCATCCCCGACGATTACTCGCCCGGAGGGCAGGGTACTCACGGACCAGCAGGTCGCGCAGGTCGTGGCGCGTGGTCCCAGCTTCTAGCGTCCTCGTAACCGCATTTATGCTTTGTCCACCGACAGATCGGAGGCCTCACCGATGTCGCCACAGTACCTTATCGTTCGGGTTTGATGTTTATGCCTTGATAGATCCGGTTCTACTGGCCCCATATATCTCCCTTGTTGCTAGTAGGATAGGGATAGAGCCCGAGTCCATAGACCCTTTCGAGGTAGCTACGCCAGATGGGTGATTGATGGTAGCTCGGCGGGTATATAGAGCTTGTCTGTGACCATTTATCGTCGGACCTAGCCGACTTGATAGAGTTAGAGATGATTGACTTCGACGTGATCATGGGGATGGATTGGCTAGCTTCGCTACGCCAATGTAGACCGCAGAGAGAGTAGTACGGTTCCGCTTTCTGAGGAGCCGGTTGTTGAGTGGGAGCACAGTATCGCCGAGGTAGGTTTATTTCCTACCTCAAGGCTAGGAAGATGGTGCGAAGGGTATATCTACCATCTCGTCGGGTGTTTGATATCAAGTCGCGTACCAGATTTTCCATCGGTTCAGTGGTCGAGAGTTCCCAGTGTTTCCGCACGACCTCCGGGTATCCTCCCGAGAGGGAGATTGAGTTTTGTATTGACATATTGCGGACACTCGGCTATTTCCATTCCGCCATACGAATGGCACCGCCGAGTTGAGAGAGTCAAGGATCGACAGAGATTTCCGGAGAAGGGCTTCATCGTGCCTAGTGTTTCTCCCCGGGAGCGCCGTATTGTTCGTGAAGAAGGGCGGACGCCGCGCATGTGTTGATTCTGCACGGTGAACAAGGTGACCATTAAGAACGATACCCCTTCCCGGATTGATGATTTGTTCGACCGATTGCAGGTGCGAGATGTTTCTCAAGATTGATCTGCGATCGAGCTATCATCAGTCGAAGTCGAGAGGTGGATGTCCCAGATCGCATTCGGACCCAGACGCATTATGAGTTCAGTGGTCATGTCTTTGGGTTGACCAATGCTCGCAGATTCATGGATTTGATGAACCGAGTGTTCAAACCATTTTTGGACACGTTTGTGATAGTGTTCATCGATGATATCTTGGTTTATTCGCGCCAGAGCGAGCATGCGAGCATTTGAGGCTGTGGCCGGCGCTTCTCCAGACGGCCAGTTACGTCAAGTTTTCCAAATGTGAGTTTTGGTTGACTTGATGCGTTTCTTGGGCATATTGCCGGGTGATGGCATTCGAGTGGATACGGCCAAGATCGAAGCGCCAAGACTTGCCTAGACCTACTACTCCGGCAGAGGTTCGCATTTCGGGCCTTGCAGGATATTATCGGTTCGTGGAGAAGTTTGCTTTATCTTCGCACTTTGACTAGGTCGACTCGTGGCGCACCAAGTTTGATGGGATCGATGCTTGGAGCGGGGTTTCGATTCTTGAAAGAGAGACCGACGACCGCTTCGTTCTTACTTCCGGAGGGTCGGATGGTTATGTCGTGTATTGTGACGCGTCGGGCATCGGGTTGGGATGTGTGTTGACGCAGACGGCGGTTATAGCATACGCATCCCGATACCAAGAAACACGAGAGGAACTACCCCACCCATGATTTGGAGTTGGCCGTGATTCACGCTTTGAAGATCCGAGGCACTATTTGTATGGGGTTCACGTGGATATTTTACAAACCACAAGAGCCTCCAAGATATCTTCACCAGAGGAGTCGAACTTACGGCAGACGGTGGTTAGAGTTGCTTAAGGATTACGATGTTGATATCTGTACCACCCGGGAAGGCCAATGTTGTGGCGATGTTCTTAGTCGTAGGTCGATGGGAGCCTATCGGATGCGGCAGAGAGGAGGGGCATGGTTCGTGATTTGCATCAGTTAGCGAGCCTTGGCGTCCGTTTGATTGATTCTGATAGCAGTGGGGTTAGAGTTCGTGAGGTTGCCGAGTCTTCCATCGTCGGAGAGGTCAAGAGGCAACAGTTTGAGGATCCAGTTTTGGCACGTTATCATGATACGGCTCTTCGTGAGGGGAAGGTCCTTGAGGTAGCACGGGTGCTAAGGTTTGAGGGCGTGTGTGTTCCGGATGTTTCGTGACTTGGCAGAGTTCTGGGGAAGCACACGCACGGCGTTACTATCCATCCGGGTCGACCAAGATGTACCACGACCTTAGATCCGTATTGGTGGGATGGCTTGAAGAGGACGTTGCGAGTTCGTAGCTCGCGCCCGTGTTGTCGCAGTGAAGGTAGAGCACCGAGACCGTGGTTTGTTACGCACGATTGAGATCCCGACCGGAAGTGGGAGGTAATCAACATGGACTTCATCACGGATTACCTCGCACTCGGAGAGACATGATTCTATATGGGTTATCGTCGACAAAGTCGACGAAATCAGCCCACTTTCTTCCGTCGGACGACTTTTTCTACCGAGGATTATGCCGACTTTACATCCGAGAGATCGTCGATCGCATGAGTCCCTACTTCGATCATATCGCATGCAGGAGCCCGGTTTACGCTAACTCGGAGGTCCTTCCAGGGGTTTAGGGACGCAGTGAGCTCGAAATCTGCATTTCATCCACGCATGCACGGACAGCAGAGCGCACTATCCGCACTGCGAGGATATCTCGCGAGCCCGTGTTATTGACTTCGATGGTAGTTGGGAGGATCATTTGCCTCTAGTTGAGTTCGCGTATAATAATAGCTACCACTCCAAAGATTCGATGGCGCCTTATGAGGCCTTGTATGGGAGGAAGTGCAGATCGCCTATAGGTTGGTTCGATGTGGCGAGTGCGGCTGGGACCAGATTTGGTGCAGCAGGCAGTGGATAAGGTGAAGCTTATCCGAGAGCGGCTATTGACAGCTCAGAGTCGACATAAGTCGTATGCAGATCATCGTCGTCGACATCTGGAGTTCGCAGTTGATGATTGGGTTTTCCTGAAGGTGTCACCCATGAAGGGTGTGATGAGATTCGGGAAGGGGAACTCACCAAGGTACATTGGGCCGCTTCGTGATTGTCCGCGAGGTAGCGCGTTGCCTATGAGTTGGATCTGCCGTCCGACCGAGGCATGCATCCGTGTTTCACGTATCTATGTTGAGAGATGTATCGGGATCCATCTAGTGGTACACCCGATCAAGATGTCCAGTGACCGGCGGGTTATCGTATGAGAGATTCCCATAGCGATAGTCGATCGTCGTTAGGCGTCTGCGACCAAGGACGTGGCTTCCACAAAGTCTTGTGGCGGAACGAGCTCAGGGAGGAGATGACGTGGGAAGCCGATGAGGACATGAGGCAGAAGTATCCTCACCTATTCCCCACACCTCCAGGTAATTCACTTTCCTACTTGTAAATTTTCGTTATCGTTTCTGCCTAAGTGTTGTTCTGTGGCCGTGTGTGGCATTTTGCAAACCGCTTAAGTTATGAAGAACCTTATCGTTATCCTGTCTTGGGAAGGAACATTCGACGAATGTTTCTAAGGAGGAGAATGTTATACCAGTATTTCAGAGTATGTACGTAAGTGGGAATACGTCTAAAAGTTTGGCCTTAAAGTTTAGGCCTCGGGCGATTTTTTTGGGCACAACTCACAAAACGAATAGTTTTCCGACTAAACGCTTTCCACGCTTCGTAGGGTAAATTCCGCTATGCCATTTCTAATTTTTGCGGATTTTTCCGAGAGGCGAAACATTTTGGACCAACGGAGGGCGACACTTGTCACCTCCGATTGATGGATTTGAAATCGCCCATTTGGACGAATGGACTCGTGTTGCACGCTTTTTGTGCCTTGGCACAAGTCAAGGATTAGGTAGGATATTTTGTGTGCAAGTTGGCCAAGGACACTTGCCCTAATTCGCCTTACACTTGCCTAGCACTTGGCTTAATCTTGGCCATTGGTTGGCCACTTCGACCAATAAATACCCCCCTTAAGATGTAGAGTTCTTCATCCACAAAAGCTTCCAAGTCTAAAAATCCTCTCCTCTCCCTTTGTAGCCTTTTCGTCCAAACACCTCCCCCTCATGAAGGCCCTCGCCGAATACCCCCCTCTAGCCTAAGTAGTTTGGCCGAGGCCCCCCCTAGCCTAGCCAAAACCTACCCCCCTCCCTTGGTAGAAATGTTGCCTTCTTGTATTGTTATAATGCCCAAAATACCCTAGCCCAAATCCCTTAGTACTTAGTAGAAGTTGTGAAGAACTTCTAAGGTTTACTTGGAGCATACAACTTAGGAGCAAAACCTTGCTCAGGCGCGACTTTATCTAGGATATTATTGGGCTTACCGAGGTAACTAATCCTAACCCTCTTTTGAATTAGAGAATACTTACTGTAGTAGTATAAGAATAAGTATAAATACTTAGAAGAATATTGCAGAATAGAATTGAACTGTTATCACAGTAGAAGGGTTTAAAAGAAGAATAATTGAACTATGCTTATATAGGATGCTTTCATGAGACTTATATAGCTCACCGGTAGGGAAGTCGCCCGACTTTCCGTAGAATTGTGAACCCTCTGCTTAGAATGACCTTCGAGTAGTCTTTGATAGATGTCCGTGACTATTATAGGTGACTCTGCGCGACATATTCAACTGGCGGTGGTTTTCAAGGTATGTATGTGATTCTTCCTAAAGCATGATATTTTATAATATATATGTAGATGCGGTGACGCATACGTGTTAATCGAATAATAACTACGGCAATGTCTTTGACTTAAGCCCGAATAATACTTACTAATGCCTCACTTAAGCTCGAATAACACTTACGAATGCCTCACGCTTAAGCTCGAATAATAAAGAATGAAAACATTTCAAAAGAATCTTGAATCATTTTTAATGTAAGAGAACTAATTGGTTTTAAAGCGAAGCTTAAGAGTTATACTAGCTTTATGGGAAGTTAAGTATAACCACTTAAGAGTGATAAAAGAAACAGGTTGCCTATGTGTTTATAATGACTTATATTGATCGTGAAAAGAATAATAAGATGGTTTGACAAGTAGACATGATATGATGCTATGTGTGTTAGTGTCTTGTAACGCTTTGTATAGGAGAGTATTCTTGTTGTGCTTAAGTTGTTTAAAAGATAAGTCATATGTTAGTGTACTATCACTCACCCTTGACATATTACCGGGGTTAAGCCGCCTCCGACGCGGTAGACTCAGTGATGCAGGACCATGATTCGAGAATACCTCATGCGGGTCCAAGGACCTACGCGAGCTACGGGAGTTCCGTGTTAGTGATGCGGGTTACACCTCACGCGTACATGTGGCCACGCGGACTACGAGTCGGGGCGACGCCGAGAGTAGCTACCCTCGACGCGGGTTATGTACCTATGCGGGCCTATGAGTGGCCTACGCGACTACGAGAGTCCGTGATTAGGCTTGCATGGTGATACTACGGGCAATTGACCGCTTGATCATTCGCGACCTAGAAAAGACTTACAATTTACCTATTGTTGCTCTTGTTTATGATGCACTATGTGCGATTCCTCGTTGTTTCATACATACTGCAAAACCGATTTTAAAATAATATGTTTTCATTTAAGTATTTTACGATTTCATATACTTAGTACCGTCAGATCGACCTCCTTCGGCCGCGCTCATGCGCAGTGGGCAAGCAGTGCTAGATCCACATTCTTAGGATCTCTACGTTGGTGTCGAGCTCCATCCTTTCCGAGGCTCTACTGGGTATGATCTCCCGTTGTAGATAGTTTTGTGATCCAGGGGTATGGCGGCCCCGTCCCGCCATAGTTGTATATTTCCTTAGAGGTCTGTAGTCATGTTGTACAAGATATCGGATGAATCGCTAAAACCATGTTTATATATATACGAAAAGGCGACGTTTTCTCACATAAACTGTGTCTTATTTTATAAACTGTTTCATGTCTTGTTTTATATTTTCGCTGATTACTCTGATGTATGACTACTTGGGTGCCCCGGTAAGGCACCAGTCACGGGCCCCGGAATGGGTCGTGACAATATTGGAGTAATATTTTCTCTGCCCCAAATTAATTTTCATGTTTTACTTTTCTAGAGTTAATTTGATTAAATTTTAAAATTAAATTGGATTAGATTAACTTAATATTTTACGATTAAAATTTAGATATTAAAAAACTATATGAAAAGTGCTACAAGTTATATCTTTTCTCATGTTAATGGATGAAAAACTACATTTTAAAGTGTTGATCAAAATTCATATAGTGATTCTAAAAAAATAAAATATGACAACTAATTTAGAACGAAAAAATTAACTTATACTCTACTAAATAACCCCATTATTGAAAATTTATATTATGTAAATAACGCAAAATTCTTTTTATGTATATATAAATTATTGAATCTTCTTGACATAATTGGTAGTATTCTTTTTTTAAGAAAATTAACTTATTTGAATTTCTGGCTCAGTCATAGTGCAGTCTTTTTCTAACTTTGCCTTCCAAATATCATTGAAAAAGATGTTGGGAAAGTAGGCTAATAGGAGAACAAAATTAGAAATACTACACTTATATATTTTTTCCGTCTCAAGTTATATGGCACCGTTTGACCTGATATGAGTTTTAAAAATAAAGAAAGACTTTGTTATGTTTATCAAATCACCTATACTTTAGTCCCTACTTTTATTGATTTTTTTTTATAATAAATACATATTTAAAATTAAGTGGGATTCAACAAAATAAAATAGGAATATTGTCATTAAATAATTGTCAAATAAAAAATATAATATTCTTTTTAAAATAAATTAAAATAAAATGATGACACATAGATTGAGGGAGAAAATATATGCTTTTAAGACTTACAAGACACAATTGGGAGAGAGAATATATGCTTTAAGACTTACAAAACCAGCTGTTCTGTAGCTGTGCCTCAATTACTGTACATTAAATGATCTAAATTAAAGTGAATATCACACTACATCATCTCTTTATTAATTTAATTTTTTTTACGGTTCAGGTTTTCAGGCTTGCGCTTGACTAATTTACTGATATTATTCAGATGTCCTGGAGGTAATAACATCAGTCCTTCAATACTATTACCAGTAAATTGGGGATGTGCTCCGGTGGTCAATTTCTGAGAGCGTACAACTGATTAATGAGACAAGGTCCAATTCTTCAACATGCAGAATTATTTCGTACTTGCGGGGAATCGAACTCACGCTGTCCATGCCAAAGTGTCTTGTAGCGCTCAGACTTTGCCATTGAACTATGCCCCGGAGGACTATTAATTCAAATATTGGTCCACCGCAGAATGTGACATTTTTATTTGGAAGCATTGTTCGGTCACATCGCTCTTATATTGCTCATTAGACCATACCCATCACAAAATAATTGAAATCACATTTATCTCCTGCCACATCAGATTATTTATCTGTCACATCATCAAATATCTCCATCTATCACATACACTCCACAACAGAAGATATTTCATAAAATAATTCATTTTATCTTTCCTCCACATCAATACATATACCCTACCATATATATATTTATTTTATCTCATTTTCTATATGATATTATTCTTGTAATTCATATTATTACACATATAATAGTAAAATTATAAATTACTTATATTCATTTAATTTTAACACTTATCAAACTTATTATAATATTAAAATAAAATAATACATGACTTTATTAATGAAGATAAATTAATCGTATAATTTATCAAAAACACACTAAAACATTGATAATATTAAAATCACAAATTAAAAATTAATTTTTGGTTGTTTCAAACTTTTGCCAAATTTCAAACTTTTCGGTTATACGGATATTGCATACCAAAATTAGTTGGCATCATATATGTCATTTGAAATTTGGTTGACATATTTTGAGAATTTTGTGGACGTTGAATATTGAGATTTTGTAGTTTGTTAGGAAATATAAAATTTGGAGGAAGATTAAAATTTTGATTTGGATCCATATTATAAAAATAGCAAATAATTTGAAAGAAGATAGAAATTTGGAAAAAATAGCCAAGATATTTTGATGTCCAAATGTAAACTCAGTCTCTTTTTATAGATCTTGAAAAATAAAAAAAAATTGGTGTTTTTTTTTATTTTTTAATTCTGTCAAATTATTGATAAAAATTAGCAATTAAAGTAGCGGTGAAAAATGAATTTCTGGCAGCCAATCGCAGACTGTCTCATGACATTACAGGAGACATTGTCTCATTCTCCTTCTCTAGCAGGAGACATTGTCTCCACGTGGCAAGATTATCTCATATATATTCAATAATTCTCAATTATTTTCACGTCAACATTTCATTCAAATGATCTCCTGCTGTGTGTAATTATCGAAGACAATGTCCCCTGCTGGAGATGGTCTTACACAAAATGGGACATGTTAGGCAATTGATCATTTACTCGGACCCATTAAATATGATGATAGTAACTTCATCTATGTAACAGTGAGTTAAATACTCTGAATTCACTTTTGACTGCATGCACATGGCATGGAAGAGAGTGTAAATAATGGATCTTGGGCCTAGTACAATCCAAAAAGCTAGCTTGTAAGGTGATGATTGTTCAAGTCCATATAAGGATTCCATGTTCTCATTCCATATCCGATGTGAGACTCTTAACACTCCCCGCACGCCCAGACCTTGTTAACTGGAGCGTGGATAATATAAGTTGGAAGCCCAACATCGGTAAACAAAGAATTAAAATGAACATGACTCTGATACCATGTAAAAAACATTCTTCACATCTAGCTGATGAATGTGCCAGACTTTTGAAAGAGCCAGACCGAGAACAGTGCAAATGATATCCGGTTTAACCACTGGACTAAACGTCTCACCACAATCCATGTCAACCTGTTGTGTTTTACCATCACATACAAGTCGAGCCTTATGTCTCGTAAAAGAACCATCAAAATTATCTTTATGAGTAAAAATCCACATAGATCTAAGAATATTAACACCAGAAGGACGGAGTACCAACTCCCACGTCTTATTTTCAATAGAGTATTATATTCGTCGTTCATAGCCAATTTTCAATTCGGGCCAGTTAATGCAGACACTGGATTACGGGTAGAGGCGATTTAAGAACATTTGAATTTAGATTAAAATATCGTTTTGGTTTAAAAATACCCCATTGACTACGAGTAACAGGTCTGTGACTCGGAGGAGAATTGGGTGGATTTTGGGGGAAATTCGGATGGGTGACGAACTGGCCAGCAGGCAGTGGGCCTGTTGGCCCAACACCGAAATCAAATCGAATCGACCGAGGCGCGGTGTGATGGACCATCGAGCGATCAAAGCGATCGGTGTTGCGATATTTCTAGATGCTTACGCAAGTGTACGTATCGTTCAAGTAATAAAGATATGTAAGACCGAGTTTATCGTCCATAGAGACTGGTTTATTAAGTACTGATTATCTATTATATGGTATCTATTTGGTTGACGTTCTTTAGTTTGGGTTTTAGACTAAGAATTATAACTAAGTGTAGAAAATAAACTAAAGATTATAATACTTTGGGTTTATAACAGTGAAGGAAATAGGGCATTCCAATCTCCTCAACTATTCACTCTTTCACGCGTTAATGCAAGGCTAATGACTTTCTTCTTATTAAGATAGCAAGTTAACTAATCTGTCATTATATTCCGGTTAGGACATACAAGAGCTCAACCTTGTGAAGAAACATTCTATATTTCTATGATAAGTTTTACTACACGGGAGGATTAAGAACAGTAACCTTAATTACTACACAAGTATCGAGGTACTTTCGTCCACGATTTTAACATATGTCTAAACAATTACAGCATATTCAAATCTCACCTTTCAGACTTTTGATTCGAAATCATATAAGTTATGACAATTAATAGCTAGTTAATTATCAAGCGATCATAACAATATTGAATAGATGTCGCGCCCGTTTTTGACCTCGGGGTCTAAACGGTATCCGCAACGTTGCTCTTTGGCGCGGTTCCCTGGATGAAGCAATAATGCTAATTTCGAGGAGTCGCCACCTAATTAGTTAAGTGAATTAGGACACTTGGTTTATTGTAATAAAAATACTGCAATTAATCTCCATTTAATGGTCTGCGAAATTAATGAGATTCTGAATCAGTGTTCTTTATTATCCTAAAGGGAAGGGGTTAGGCATCCTTTAAGATCCGCTAACTTGCGGTTATTCGTTCAAACCTAGGTTAATTATTTATTGTCCTTTTTATTCTACCTATTCTAAGCATTTTTTCATAATTTATAATTAAAATAAAGTGCAATACAGAATAATAAATCTAAAATTAAATGTGACATAAAATAAAACTTGGGGACATCTTTTAGCCCTTTTTAGGCCTTCTGCGCAAGATGATCTCCGGGTACCTGCATAAACATTTAGTAAAAGTGTTAGTAATCGAATAAATAATTTTAATACAATGACAATAATTAATAAGTAAAGCCAAAAAATAAATAAATTCGTCTTTTGCACAGAGGAGGCCTTGGAAATCAGACGGAGATTCCTTCATCGGCCAATATTGTTAAAAATAATAAAATAAATAAAACATTTAGATCCGCGCCAAAACAGTAATAGTTTTAAACACGGAGGGCTCGAATATATATAAAAATAAAGTGGGACATCCTAAACAAGTGCGGCTGCGAGAATTCGCCCTGCCAGCGCATGTTGGTTATCCTGTGTAAGTAGAAGAAATCATCAACGCCCTGAAAGCTTCATTTATTTTATTTTCCGTCTTTGCAACTGTGGAGGCCTCAAAAATCGACGGATAACTTTTCATTGGCCAGTGTAGTATCATGTTCAAAAATCAGTAAAATACCAACAAGTGTAGCAACATGTTCAAAATTAGTTTAATAAAATAAAGGGGCAAAAATAGTCCAGAATCAGTCCCGAAAATCAGAACATCGTAACAGTGGTAAAACCCACAAAAAACCAGTCCAGAAAACAGCCCAACACCCACAAACAGTCCACTAATAGCAAAACCAGTGAAAATCAGTCCAACACAAAACAGAAAAGTAAAGTAGTAGCCAATTCGTCGGAAATATATATCGTCGCCGGGAATTTCAGGATGTCACCGGAGTGACCCAAAATGATGCAAACTCAGATAAAGGTCAAAAACAATAAAAAAAATCAGTCCAGTGTACAACCAATAACAGTAGGAACCAAATGCAAGTAGTTCGCCATAACTTTAAACTCCGGCAGGATACGAACAAAAGTCGAAAAATCAGTCCATCAACAACAGTACGCACAGATCCGAAAATGAAACATGACACAGGTCGCCGGAGTTTGAAGAACTCCGGCGAGATTCAAAAAATAAAGGAAATCAGTCCAAATAAAAATATGCCAACAAATCTAAAAATAGAACCAAACCAAGGCAGCGAGGGCGGCGGCGTCACTTCCACGACGAGGTCGCCGGAGCGCCGCCGCCAGTGGTTTGAGCACGGACAATGAGAGAGGCGATGGACTGTATGACAGTGGTGGTTCGCGTGGAGTGTGGGGGTGAGGTCGATGTTTGTGTGTGTATGCTTATGTAGTTCGTCGACGGGAAGAGGGTTCGCCGGCGATGGGAAGGTGAGAGGAGTGAGGAAGATAGTGGATGTGCGGGCTGGTGGGAGATGCAGGGAGAGAGGGTGAGGGTGAGGGCAGGGGTGTGCGTCTGGGCTTCTGAAAATAAAAAGGGGTGTGGGAGTTCGCCGGAGTTTTTTAGAACTCCGTGGCGGCGAGAGGCGCGGCGGAACAGGTGCGGAGAGAGGTGAGGAGAGGTGGGAGAGAGGCGATGTGGTCACTGATGTTCATTTCTTGTTGGGGAATGTTTTGTTTTATAGGGTAGGATTAGGGTTTGATATTTGGGAATGAAAAGTGTGGTATTGTTTGGGGGAATAAAGAGTGTTGGATTAAAATAAAAATAAAAAGGGTGTTGATCGATCGATCCGAATTAAGCCTCGAACTGGACTGGTTTGACAAAATGCAAAATGGATTAATTGTTTAAAAGAAAAGATTATTTAAAAAGATGCGAAATTATAAAAATGCAAATGCCGATATAATAATAATAAAATACAATATTTAGCAAATGTTTAATGTCTAATTAAAAATTAAAACGGGATGTCAATTAATTATTTAAAGATATGCAAATATTATTAAAATAAACGATGGTGTACTAATAATTTTGTCCTGTTTTATAAACTAGAACTCAAAAGTGGGGTTGATGCAGACTCAAAATTGTCCAGTGTCGAATTATGATGATAATGGGTCGTTGTGATGCGAAAATAAAAGCAAAGCTGGCGCTGATTTAAAAATGTCTCAGTGTTGAATTATGAGGACACTGGGTTGCTGCGATGCTAAAATTATGAACGGACGAATACCGATTCAAAAACATGTCCCAGTATCGAATCTTGATGACACTAGGTTGCTGCGATGTTAGAAAATTAAAGCAGGCAGACGCCGATTCAAAATTGTTCCAGTGTCGAATCATGATGACACTGGGCTGCTGTGATGCTGCAAAATTAAAGACAATGCTGACGCAGATTTAAAATTTGTCCCAGTATCGAATTATGATTGACACTGGGTTACAGGTGATGTGGTGATGTAACAGACAGGGTGTTTGTAGATGTTGATGACGTCATTGCATAGACGCGATGCAGATGCTCGTCGTTGCATAAACGAAACATAGATGAAGCCGTTGCATGAGCTTTTATGAAAGTGCGTCGTTGCGTAGACGTTATGCAGATGCTCGTCATTGCATAGACGAAATATGGATGAAGTCGTTGCATAGGCTTATATGAAATGACATCGTTGCACAGACGCGATGCAGATGCTCGTCGTTGCATAGACGAAGCATAGATGAAGTCGTTGCATAGGCTTAAATGAAATGACGTCGTTGCATAGATGTAAAATCCGGAAAATAATAATAATATATAGTTGTTGGTTGAGTTAATAAAAATACATATATATAAGAAAATAAAGAATAAACTGCATGGGATAGAGTTAGTGTTAAAGTTGGATAAATAGATAGATGAAATGAAAATAAGAAAACAAAAACAAAAGAAAAACAAAAGAAAAAAAAATGAAAAATGAAAAAAAAAAATCAGCATGCATACGTGATACGTCCACCCCTTTCCCTTCCCACCCCCTTTTCATTTCCCCTCCAACTCTTGTCATTTCACCTCCCATAGGTTATAGAAAACTCTCCACTTATACATTGTATTTACACACAAACAAAGTACATAACATAAAGGTTAGAAAATCAGAAAAAAACAAGTGAAAAGAAGAGGAAAAAATACCAAGAGGACAAGAAGAACAAGAAGCAAAATACTAGAGAGTAAAGATAATTTTAGCAACCACACAACAATAATCTTCACACTTACAAGGTGAGTTTTCTCACTCAGAAATTCTTGGTAACATCCTTTATTTTAAGTTCAATACATGTTAGAATAAGAATTGAGTATTGAAAAGAAATATTGAACTTTTGATTGTTTAGACAACTAGTTGCGTCATGAACTTTACGAACTGTTCTCACTGAGTTATAATTGTTAGAATTTGATGAAATTTGGAAGAGTGGTACACCTCTCTGTTATGATCATATAGAACCAAAAATGAGGTAAAATGGACATACGGTATGAAAGTTATCATAGTTCAAAGTTTCTGCCTTAGATTTGGCCGAAATTCGGAAAGGCATAATTACGGACTGTTTTTATTGAGTTTTACTTATTAGAGTTATATGAAAATTTACATGGTTGTAAATATCTCTGTTACGGACAGATATATATAAAGATTTATTATAACGGACTTACGAGTTGAGAGTTATTGTAGTTTGAAGTTGCTGTCTCGGATTCGTCGGAATCCAGAAGGGCAGGACGTTGAAACGTAAAACTGTACTAATATGTGGGGAATATGAAAATTCTTGATAAACAAAAGTTCTATATATCTTTGTTGTGGACATTTTGAGACCTTACGGGGTTCTATCCGACTTACGGATTGAGAGTTATCGCTGTTTAAAGTTTCTGCCTCGGATCTATCGAGATCCAGGAAGGGCAGCGAATAAAAGTGTAAAACTGTACCAAATGGTACAGAATATGAAAGGATGGTTCACATGGAGACGTGTAGCTCTATGTTCTCGTCGTTTTGAGATTTTATGGGGCTTCAACGGGTTTACAGATTAGGAGTTATGACTATTCTAAGATTAGGTGCTGTTTAATAAAAAATTTGCCGAAACAAATTTTATGGGGCTGTTTTGAGGATAAATTTGTGTTAGTTACCCAAAGTAGTTTTAAATGAAATTTGGTACAGTGAAAGATCTCCGTCTTACCTTAGTTTCCGCTTGAGAAACACCTTAGTTGGAGTTATGGTTAAAAAGTTATAATCGTTACAAGTATGAATGACAGAATGTTGGGAAAGAGAATATTATTTATTCGATCTTCTGAAAAATATGAAAAGTGAATACGTGTTCACATAAATATATAAATATAAACATAATGGATCGGGTTGCACGCCGCAACAAAACGTAAAGTGAATACGTGTTCACAAATACGTAAATATAATGGATCGGGTTGCACGCCGCAACAAAACGTAAAGTGAATATGCGTTCACAAATACGTAAATATAATGGATCGGGTTGCACGCCGCAACAAAACGTAAAGTGAATACGCGTTCACAAATACGTAAATATAATGGATCGGGTTGCACGCCGTAACAAAACGTAAAGTGAATACGTGTTCACAAATACGTAAATATAATGGATCGGGTTGCACGCCGCAACAAATATGAAAGATGAATACATGTTCACCTATATATAAATATGAAAAGTGAATACGCGTTCACAAATGTATAAATGTAATAAACATGTGGAAATGCAGGGGAATGTCTTAACGTACAATACGGAATAAAATAAAGTGTTAGTTAAACCGAGAATTTCCTATGAGGAGTTGTTGCATATTTAAAAATGTTGTAACCTGATATGTTTTTGCAATATGCTTATTACGTTATAATGTGATTGCACTTAGAATATTGTGGTGTTACTTTGAATTGCAGGGTAAGGTTCTCACTCAGCCCCAGATGGTAGGGCCGACTCTTTATTTAACATGTTTCAGGAAAGCGTGATAGAGGAAAGGCTCCACGCCAAGGCTAGCGATCGTCCCGCAGCCTCTTGTCATACCAAGTCCATTGTTCCGGGCTTGGTACTGCCAGTTCGTAATGTCGGTTCAATGTCTCGAAATGCCCGTGGAATGGTCTCCTTCCAACTTAGAATAATCTTTGTCAATATGTCCGTAGAAACACATTTGCACGAGCATGGGCTCGCGTTATGTTTTTCTTATAAAGTCATAAACAAATTTCTTTATTGTTATTTTTATTAATCGCTCCGTATTTGAATATAAGTTTAAATTTCTAAATAAAGAGAATTAAATGGTGCTCCTGGTGAAAAATAATTGTCCAGGTGCCATCACGCCCTAAGTAAAGACTTAGGAAAAGTCGGGGCGTGACAAGTTGGTATCGAGCTAAATCAGTTAGGAGATTCTAGGAAGTTTCTTCGAGTTGGGTGTTTGAGCGGTTACTTATTGCGATGTGCGCGCGCCACCTTAGTAATAAGTAAACGAAATAACATCCTAAAGTTTCACTTCTTTCATACTCTTCTCGTGCCTATCTTGAGTATTTTCAAAGACTTGGTTCTCGTACTACCTCCTTCAAAGGATTGTGGAAGGGAGTGTACAACGATAAAATAACCAGATGTGACTGCACCACCGACCGAAAAGGTAGGAGAGGTACGAGATAGACTATGGGGCAAATTTTGTGAGAAGAAGGAACATATCTATACAGGGAAGGACTACAAGTCTAACCCAATAGTATTTCTCGATGAGGTAGAAAACCTCATCGCTTACACGAGGATGTGTGGAGACGCATGCCGTCAATTTGGTAATCGCACGGTTAGTGGACGACACACGGGTGTGGTGGAGAAATTTTAGAAGAAATCATTTTCCGATGTTACCACCGATGACGTGGGGGGAGTTCAGAGCTGCATTCAGTGAAAAGTACATGCCTAACTCCCGAAAAGATGCGCTCAGATGTGAGTTTGAACTGTTGAAACAAGGAGACCGCAATGTGATAGAATACAATACCTAATTCATCCGATTGTCAGCATACAACGCACATATTATTCCTACAGAAAGGGAGAAGGTCAAAAGAGTTGTTAAGGGTTTAAACCCAAACTTGGAAGAGAAGGTAGTGGCATTAGCCCATTATCGGGCATACCTTCAGATCGTCGGTATGAAAATGAGGGTAGAAGGTTTCGCTAAAGCAAAAAGAGAATATTCGCAGAAGAGATTTCGGACGTCAGGATCATTTAACCAGAGTCAAAATCAGAAGCAGGAGTTTAGTATGGGATCTTCAGGACCGAACCAATCTGTGGGCCAGTCTTATTTCAAGCATAATGGGCACATTTGGTCTAATTACCAAAGTAGCAAGGACAAGGCCACCAACCCTAACACAAGAGGTGACAAACCGATTTGTAAGATTTGTCAAAGGAAACACTGGAGAATGTCGGCTCTTAACGAAGACATGTTATAACTGTGGAGAGTCAGGCCACTATGTCAGGGATTGCAAGAAGAGGACCCAAACTCAATCTATTCAGGGGACGTCAGAAGCAACCACAGCTGCCTACAGGGGAAATCAGGGAAACCAACCCCGCCAGAGTCAGGGAGGTCAACAACCCAACAATTCTAATCGGCTCTACGCTTTTCCCCAGAGGAATGAGGCAGAAGCATCTAATGCGGTGGTCACAGGTATTTTGCTAGTCTCGAGTATTCCTGCATTTGTATTATACGATCCCGGCTCTACATTTTCATATGTGTCAATGGGCTTTGCTAAGAATTTACATGTAGAACCTTCTTATTTAAGTGAACCTGTTGAGGTTATGACACCAGTAGGGGCCTCAATTTGGGCCTCTCGGGTGGTAAATGATTTTCCATTAGAAGTGAATGGCAGGGGAACAATGGTGAACCTAGTACTACTTGATATGGTAGACTTCGACGTCATTTTGGGTATGGATTGGTTGTCTGCATGTTATGCCATGTTAGATTGTCGGCGAAAGATAGTGAGATTAACTTTTCCCGGAGAACCAGAAGTTGTTATAAGGGGTAGGATTGGAATATCCTCAGGTCAGTTTATTTCCTACCTTGGGGCTCAAAAGTTATTGAGAAGTCACAGAGTGGAGTATGCCAGATTCGCTAATATAGTGGATACCCAAAGGAATCCTCAAAGAATCGCCGTTCCTATTGTTCGAAATTTTCGGAGGTTTTTCCCAAGATCTTCCAGCCTTCCTCGGATAGAAGTGGAGTTTGCTATAGAGTTAATTCCGGGTACAAGACCCATTTCTATTCCCCCATATCAAATGGCCCCAGCTGAATTGAGGGAGTTAAAAGAACAATTGAAGGATCTTCTGGATAAAGACTTTATAAGGCCTAGTGTTTCCCCTTGGGGTGCACCAGTCCTGTTTGTGAAAAAGAAAGACGGATCGCTCCGAATGTGCATTGATTATCGGCAACTCAATAAGGTCACGATCAAGAACCGGTACCCATTAACAAGAATCGATGATCTTTTTTACCAACTTCAGGGAGCTAGCTATTTTTTCAAGATTGATCTCCGTTCGGGATATCACCAGCTGAAAATAAATCCAGATGATATATCCAAAACAGCCTTTAGAACCCGATACGGCCATTATGAGTTCTTGGTCATGTCTTTTGGGTTAACCAATGCCCCAGCAGCTTTTATGGATTTAATGAACAGAATCTTCAAACCATTCCTAGATTTGTTCGTGATTGTGTTCATAGATGATATCCTAATCTATAGTAAGAGTGTTGAAGAACATGAAGAGCATCTGATGGTAGTGCTTCAAGTCTTGAAACAGGAGAAACTATATGCTAAATTTTCAAAGTGTGAATTTTGGTTGAAAAAGGTAGCCTTTTTGGGTCATGTTGTGTCAAGGGATGGAATTATGGTAGACCCCCAGAAGATAGAAGCAGTGAGGAACTGGCCAAAACCGACCACCCCGACAGAGGTTAGAAGTTTCTTGGGTTTGGCTGGGTATTATAGAAGATTCGTAAAAGGTTTTTCTAGTCTTGCTGCTCCCTTGACCC
The DNA here is from genome assembly GCA_029844215.1 of Przewalskia tangutica. Classification (NCBI taxonomy): domain Eukaryota; kingdom Viridiplantae; phylum Streptophyta; class Magnoliopsida; order Solanales; family Solanaceae; genus Przewalskia; species Przewalskia tangutica. The sequence continues at coordinate 74,991 of JAQGDG010000468.1, read as the reverse complement.
GGTTGACTCAAAAAGCGGTTAAGTACCAGTGGTCGGAAGCATGTGAAGCCAGTTTTCAGAAACTAAAGGAATTGTTGACTACTGCACCAGTTCTAACCTTACCATCGGGACAAGAAGGGTTCACAGTCTATTGCGATGCCTCTAGAGTTGGGTTAGGATGTGTCTTGATGCAGTTTGGAAAGGTTATTGCGTATGCATCTAGACAGTTGAAGATACATGAGAAGAATTACCCAACTCATGACTTGGAATTAGCTGCGGTGGTGTTTGCCTTACGAATATGGAGACATTATTTGTATGGTGTGCATGTGGACATATTTACAGATCATAAGAGTTTGCAGTACATAACCACACAGAAGGATTTGAATCTCCGACAAAGAAGATGGTTAGAGTTGCTTAAGGATTATGACCTTAGTATTCTTTACCATCCCGAAAGCTAACGTGGTGGCCGACGACTCGAGAGAGATCAATGGGCAGCTTGGCCCATTTGGCAATACAAAAGAGGGGTATTGATCGGGAGGTACAAAGATTGGGAAACCTCGGGGTTAACTTAACTGAGATCGATGAAGGTAGGGTGGTGGTACATGATACCTCGCAGTCTGCCTTAGCTTCAGAAATAAAAGAAAGTCAATTTGAGGATACGAAGTTTGTTGGATCTCGGGAGAGGATCCAACAGGGAAAACCTTCACAGTTTACATTGGGAGATAATGACGGAACCCTTCGGTATAAGGGTAGGTTATGTGTTCCTAAGGTAAAGGATCTAAGGAGGAAGATCTTAGATGAGGGTCACAACACAAGATATTCCATTCATCCGTGGTCAATAAAATGTATCGTGACCTCAAGGCAAATTATCGTGGGACGGGATGAAGAAAGACGTTGCGGAGTTTGTCGGAGATGTCTTATATGTCGCAGTGAAAGTGAACATCAAAAACTGGCGATTACTTCAGGACATTGGAGTCCCCGTGTGGAAATGGGAGGCGATTCATATGAATTTTGTAACTGGTCTACCGAAAACTCGAGAAGGGTATGATTCTATTTGGGTGATTGTTGATCGGCTTATAAAGTCAGCCCATTTCTTACCGGTCAAGACTACGATCGCGCACCACAAGACGCATGCATTTATTTGAAGGAGATTGTGCGGTTACACGATTCCTTTACAAATTATTTCAGATAGGGTTCCCGCTTTACCTCACACTTTGGCAAAGTTTCCAGCAGGTCTCGACAAAAGTTAAGTTAAGCACGACTTTCCACCCGCAAACAGATGGGCAAGCTGAGCGAACAATTCAAACACTTGAGGACATGTTGCGATCTTGTGTGTTAGATTTTCAGGGAAGCTGGTTGGACCATCTATGTCTAATTGAGTTCGCCTACAACAATAGTTTTCACTCTAGCATACAAATGGCCCCGTTTGAAGCATTATATGGACGAAAATGTAGGTCTCCACTTGGATGGTTCGAGGTGGGTGAGACGCAACTGTTCGGACCTGAAGTCATTCAAGAAACAAATGATAAGGTACAGATGATTCGGGAGCGGATCAAAACAGCTCATAGCCGTCACAAGTCCTATGCGGATCATCGGAAAAGAGATCTTGAATTTCAAGAGGGGGAGAAAGTATTTTTAAAAGTGTCCCCAATGAAGGGAGTGATGCGTTTTGGTAAGAAAGAGAAATTGAGCCCAAGGTTTATTGGGCCATATGAGATCTTGCGAAGAGTGGGGAATGTGGCTTACGAATTAGCACTTCCACAAGAGCCGGGAAGCAGGCATCCAGATTTCATGTGTCAATGTTACGAAAATACTTGCACGATCCAAGTCACGTCATCCTTCCCCAGGAGATAGTTCTTAATGAGGAGCTTCAATATGAAGAAGTTCCGGTGGAAATACTTGATAGAAAGGTCCAACGCCTTAGAAATAAAGATATTGCTTCCGTGAAGGTCCTATGGAGGAATCACTCCACAGAGGAAGCCACCTGGGAAGCTGAAGATGCGATGAAAGTCAAATATTCATTCCTATTTGACTAAGGTAAAAAAAATGCATTACATAGTACTTCATATGTGTGCCATTTGCGTGTCTATATGCATGTGTTACAACCTTATTCTCATTCGAGGACGAATGCTTCTTAAGGAAGGGAGAATGTGAAGCCCCAAATTTGTGACAATAACAATAAACATTATTGTGTCTATGTGATTATGTTATTATTGTGTCCATGTGATTATGTTACGACCTTATTCACATTCGAGGACGAATGTTGCTTAAGGCGGAGAGAATGTAAAATCCGGAAAATAATAATAATATATAGTTGTTGGTTGAGTTAATAAAAATACATATATATAAGAAAATAAAGAATAAACTGCATGGGATAGAGTTAGTGTTAAAGTTGGATAAATAGATAGATGAAATGAAAATAAAAAAACAAAAAACAAAAGAAAAACAAAAGAAAAACAAAAAAAAACAAAAAAAAAAAACAAAAAAAAATCAGCATGCATACGTGATACGTCCACCCCTTTCCCTTCCCACCCCCCTTTTCATTTCCCCTCCAACTCTTGTCATTTCACCTCCCATAGGTTATAGAAAACTCTCCACTTATACATTGTATTTACACACAAACAAAGTACATAACATAAAGGTTAGAAAATCAGAAAAAAACAAGTGAAAAGAAGAGGAAAAAATACCAAGAGGGCAAGAAGAACAAGAAGCAAAATACTAGAGAGTAAGGATAATTTTAGCAACCACACAACAATAATCTTCACACTTACAAGGTGAATTTTCTCACTCAGAAATTCTTGGTAACATCCTTTATTTTAAGTTCAATACATGTTAGAATAAGAATTGAGTATTGAAAAGAAATATTGAACTTTTGATTGTTTAGACAACTAGTTGCGTCATGAACTTTACGAACTGTTCTCACTGAGTTATAATTGTTAGAATTTGATGAAATTTGGAAGAGTGGTACACCTCTCTGTTATGATCATATAGAACCAAAAATGAGGTAAAATGGACATACGGTCTGAAAGTTATCATAGTTCAAAGTTTCTGCCTTAGATTTGGCCGAAATTCGGAAAGGCATAATTACGGACTGTTTTTATTGAGTTTTACTTATTAGAGTTATATGAAAATTTACATGGTTGTAAATATCTCTGTTACGGACAGATATATATAAAGATTTATTATAACGGACTTACGAGTTGAGAGTTATTGTAGTTTGAAGTTGCTGCCTCGGATTCGTCGGAATCCAGAAGGGCAGGACGTTGAAACGTAAAACTGTACTAATCTGTGAGGAATATGAAAATTCATGATAAACGAAAGTTCTATATCTCTTTGTTTTGGACATTTTGAGACCTTACGGGGGTCTATACGACTTACGGATTGAGAGTTATCGCTGTTTAAAGTTTCTGCCTCGGATCTATCGAGATCCAGGAAGGGCAGCGAATAAAAGTGTAAAACTGTACCAAATGGTACAGAATATGAAAGGATGGTTCACATGGAGACGTGTAGCTCTCTGTCTCGTCGTTTTGAGATTTTATGGGGCTTGAACGGGTTTACATATTAGGAGTTATGACTATTCTAAGATTGGGTGATGTTTAATAAAAATTTTGCCGAAACAAATTTTATGGGGCTGTTTTGAGGATAAATTTGTGTTAGTTACCCAAAGTAGTTTTAAATGAAATTTGGTACAGTGAAATATCCCCGTCTTACCTTAGTTTCCGCTTGAGAAACACCTTAGTTGGAGTTATGGTTAAAAAGTTATAATCGTTACAAGTATGAATGACAGAATGTTGGGAAAGAGAATATTATTTATTCGATCTTCTGAAAAATATGAAAAGTGAATACGTGTTCACATAAATATATAAATATAAACATAATGGATCGGGTTGCACGCCGCAACAAAACGTAAAGTGAATACGTGTTCATAAATACGTAAATATAATGGATCGGGTTGCACGCCGCAACAAAACGTAAAGTGAATACGCGTTCACAAATACGTAAATATAATGGATCGGGTTGCACGCCGCAACAAAACGTAAAGTGAATACGCGTTCACAAATACGTAAATATAATGGATCGGGTTACACGCCGCAACAAAACGTAAAGTGAATACGTGTTCACAAATACGTAAATATAATGGATCGGGTTGCACGCCGCAACAAATATGAAAGATGAATACATGTTCACCTATATATAAATATGAAAAGTAAATACGCGTTCACAAATATATAAATGTAATAAACATGTGGAAATGCAGGGGAATGTCTTAACGTACAATACGGGATAAAATGAAGTGTTAGTTAAACCGAGAATTTCCTATGAGGAGTTGTTGCATATTTAAAAATGTTGTAACCTGATCTGTTTTGCAATATGCTTATTACGTTATAATGTGATTGCGCTTGGAATATTGTGGTGTTACTTTGAATTGCAGATAAGGTTCACCAAATTTCGACATGGTAGGGCTGACTCTTTATTTAACATGTTTCAGGAAAGCGTGATAGAGGAAAGGCTCCACGCCAAGGCTAGCGATCGTCCCGCAGCCTCTTGTCATACCAAGTCCATTGTTCCGGGCTTGGTACTCGTCAGGTTCAGAATGTCAGTTCCAATGTCTCGGGAAATGCCCGTGTGGAATGGTCTCCCTTCCAACTTAGAATAATCTTTGTCAGTATGTCTATGTAGAAACAATATTTGCACGAGCATGGGCTCGCGTTATGTTTTTCTTATAAAGTCATAAACAAATTTCTTTATTGTTATTTTTATTAATCGCTCCGTATTTGAATATAAGTTTAAATTTCTAAATAAAGAGAATTAAATGGTGCTCCTGGTGGAAAATAATTGTCCAGGTGCCATCACGCCCTAAGTAAAGACTTAGGAAAAGTCGGGGCGTGACAATAGACGCGATGCAAATGTTCGTCGTTGCATAGACGAAACATGGATGAAGCTGTTGCATAGACTTAGATGAAATGACGTCGTTGCATAGACGCGATGCAGATGCTCGTCGTTGCATAGACGAAATATAGATGAAGTCGTTGCATAGGCTTAGATGAAATGACGTCGTTGCTTAGACGCAATGCAGATGTTCGTCATAGACGAAACATGATGAAGTCAATGCATAGGCTTAAATGAGATGGCGTCGTTGCATAGACGCGATACAGATGTTCGTCGTTGCATAGACGAAACATAGATGAAGCTGTTGCATAGGCTTTTGATGAAATGACGTCATTGCATAGACGCGATGCAAATGTTCGTCGTTGCATAGACGAAACATGTATGAAGTCGTTGCATAGACTTAGATGAAATGACGTCGTTGCATAGACGCGATGCAGATGCTCGTCGTTGCATAGACGAAGCATAGATGAAGTCGTTGCATAGGCTTAGATGAAATGACGTCGTTGCATAGACGCAATACAGATGTTCGTCGTTGCATAGACGAAACATGATGAAGCCGTTGCATAGGCTTAAATGAGATAGCGTCGTTGCATAGACGCGATGCAGATATTCGTCGTTGCATAGACGAAACATAGATGAAGCCGTTGCATAGGCTTTTATGAAATGCGTCGTTGCATAGACGCGATGTAGATGTTCGTCGTTGCATAGACGAAACATGGATGAAGCCGTTGCATAGGCTTTTGATGAAATAACGTCATTGCATAGACGCGATGCAAATGTTCGTCGTTGCATAGACGAAACATGGATGAAGCCGTTGCATAGGCTTAGATGAAATGACGTTGTTGCATAGACGCGATGCAGATGTTCGTCGTTGCATAGATGAAGCCGTTGCATAGGCTTAGATGAAATGACGTCGTTGCATAGACGCGATGCAGATGTTCGTCGTTGCATAGACGAAACATGATGAAGCCGTTGCATAGGCTTAGATGAAATGACGTCGTTGCATAGACGCGATGCAGATGTTCGTCGTTGCATAGACGCGATGCAGATGTTCGTCGTTGCATAGACGAAACATGGATGAAGGCGTTGCATAGGCTTATATAAAATGACATCGTTGCATAGACGCGATGCAGATGCTCGTCTTTGCATAGACGAAACATGAATGAAGCCGTTGCATAGGCTTATATGAAATGACGTCATTGCATAGACCCGATGCAGATGCTCGTCATTGCATAGACGAAACATGGATGAAGCCGTTGCATAGGCTTATATGAAATGCGTTGGTTTATGGGCGTACCTGCTTTGTGACCCGTCTGAATTGTGATAGCGTCATTGCATAGACGTTGTGTGTTTGTGAGCCGCATGAGTTTATTGTTGTGTTCCTGCCTTTGATGATATGAAGATCCTGCACTCAAAGAAAACTTAGTGAGTTTTAGGAAATGAGTGGTTGATTAGCGTCGACTTTGTAGCTTTGGCCTTGACGCTTGCATGCTCACACTGGTTTGACCTGCTTTTTTCTCGTCTATTGCCATTTTCTTGCAGTGAATTCTTAAAATGTCTCAGTTTCTGATAAATGAAGATGTTGAACTGGGTAAGGTTGACTCTTGACGCTATTAAAGCGATCAGGTAAATTATTTTTATTTTTTTAATCATGAATGAAAAGCTAATGCGAGAATGTGGACAATGTACAATTGAGTAGATGAGAATGTAATCCTCAGAATATGCCCCAGTCATGTGTAGGTAGTCATGGATGCAAAATATATGAAGATGCTAAACTCTCCAATGGACAAAATTGAGTCTTGTGCAAAATAAGAGAGAAATATTTCTAATGGTGTGACCGAAGCCGATGTGGCTGTCTACGTATCCCGCCGAGGGAGTCAGGTCAAGACGTAGTTCATGCTGCAAAATAAGAATTTTTTATGATTTTAAAATGATGTAGGACCGAAGCCGATGTGGCCGCCTACGTATCCCGCTGAGGGAATCAGGTCAAGACGTAGTTCGTGCTGCAAAATAATGATTTTTATGATTTTAAAATGATGTGACCGGCCGATGTGGCGCCACGATCCCAATCGAGGGAATCAGGTCAAGACGTAGTTCGTGATGCAAAATAAGGATTTTTTATGATTTTAAAATGATGTGGGACCGAAGCCGATGTGGCCGCCTACGTATCCCACAGAGGAAATCAGGTCAAGACGTAGTTCATGCTGCAAAATAATAATTTTTATGATTTTAAAATGATGTGGGACCGAAGCCGATGTGACCGTCTACGTATCCCGCTGAGGGAATCAGGTCAAGACGTAGTTCGTGCTGCAAAATAAGGATTTGTATGTAATATGCATTTTGTTGTTTTTTCTCTGAAAAAGTGGAAGACAAAATTACATTCCGACTTCAGTTGATACCAACAATTAGTATTGTGCATGAGGATTTTCGTTTATTGCTTTCAGTCTAACCGAGATTGGCTCCGGTGTAATTCACACAACTTCAGATAATACCTCAGACATACCTGAGTGTCGACACACCTGCTTGCATCCAAGGTTTCGAACTACACGTAATCTCACGTTTCAAATGCGCTCACTGAAAGAAAGTCCCATTCTCACATATATTCCAGTATTTTGAATTTTGGGACGTTTGGAGAAAAACACTCACACTCAGAAAGATGTTTAATGCATGCAGTTGTCATACCATAAGCTTGGTCGTCATGTAAGTATCCACTAATGTGAGAACCCTCAGTATAAAATCATGTAGGGCTTGTCACGGGCTTGTAATGTAGGCTTGGGGAAAAGAATGGATATCATTTGGATAAAAGTGACTAATCATTCCTCGAGAGTTGGACTACGTCCGTGCTTGATATTTGTGCGTTTTGATGCTGACTTGCTTTCTTTTGTCCCAGTTTTTCTGTACTGATTTTTTTTTTGAATCTTTCATTTGGAGCCCCTTTTTTTTCGGGGTTATATATTCCCTTTTTACTTTTTTTTATAACATCGAGGCTTTTGATTTCTTCTTTTTGTGAAGTCGTCTTTTTTTTTTCTTTTTGAGACTTTGACAATTTTTATCTTTGCAAACTTCAACGCAGGATTTTATCAGCCACTTGGAGGTCGGGCCAAGAGAGGGATAGTACGTACGCACTCAGAAAGGGTATAGGTGTAATATGCAATTGTCGAAAGAAATAGGTTTAGGCTCAAAGGGGTGTACTAGGGATAATGTTATTTGGTAGGCTGAAAAGGCTCAAACGGGTCAAAGAAAGCCTACGATCATTTCCTACACCAAGTGTTGCTCAGGATTTCGCCTCAACAAACATTCAAGCCAAAGTTCTAGATCACAATGCAATTGAACTTATTATAAAAACTCACCACATAATGCATATGAAACGATGAGGTCGGTTTCATTCTTATCTTGGAAACATGCAAGACAATGTCATCTACGGGTATGAATAAGAGGTACCAAAAGAATCTATGGTTTACCACAAAGTCAACCCATACTGATTATCACTTGTTTTTTTTATGCACAACCCTAACTGTGTTGGTATCAACCAAGTCAAACAATGATACTTAAAAATGTTTTGTATTTTTGAATAACACATTTTTTATATATTTTTTTAATAAAATATTTCTTTTTTTTTGTATTTTTCGAATAATTGTTTTTTTGAATAAATGGTACCGAACCCGAATAGGGCTGCCTACGTATCCCGCCGAGGGAATCAGGTGCGCGTAGTTCATTCAAATATGTTATAAAATGTATGCTCGAAAAGAATTTATCAATGAAAGGATAGCAATATAAAGCTGTGCAAAAGAAATGATTGTCCACTGTGGACGAATGCAAAGTAAAATGAATGTGACGAAAAAATGAATGCCCGAAAACATGATGAATGAGATGCATGAGTGAGAAAAATATGCTTCTTTATTATTATTTTTTATTTTATTTTTATTTTTATTTTTGTGGTGTCGAACCCAAAATGAGTTGCCTACGTATCACACCGTGTGGTGAGAATTAGACACGCGTAGTTCGGAATGATTATGCTGTAAAATGCATGATAAAATATTATGTAATCAACACTAGACATATCAGTTGAATTTGAAAATATGTATAAAGACACAAAATATAGAAGAACTGAGAGCAATGTCTCGTTGAATCTGGTATAAACTGACTTTTATTAGTCAACATAATTCCCACTCATTTTTGTGATTTTTTTTTCCGACCGCCCTAGGCTGCTTGCGAGGACGACCTTCCTGCAAAAATATGAGAAATGGGTGAGTAGGAAAATGACAAAATAATAAAAATGCAGAGGTGTGACAATATAGTCAAAGACTCACCTGATTGGTTCGACCGGAGTGAAGGTTGATGCTTCGCAAGGTCCAAGTCATGATGTTCAAAAACAATTTATTCAGTATAGGTCCTGATTGCAGTGTGATGGCAAAAAGTGCAAAAAAATGCAAATGTATGTGCCCGAAGTTATAAGCCCATGACATGATAGTACAGAGTTTAAAAAAGTAATTATTGCTTTAAATAATATGTACAGAGTTGCTAGCGACAAACAATAGTAAACAAAAATATGCAAATCAAGCGCGCGCCCTAATATGCATGGAACCTCTCTTATGCCAGAGGTGGGCCTAAACGCCAAATATGCGAAATTATGATAAATAAGTCCAAGCCGTTAAACTGCAATGTTTTGTTGGAAATGACGACCAAATGACGGTGCACTTTTCCCAATTTCGGCGTGTCATGACCAGGCTTGGATCCGTTTATCATTATCACGCTACACATATATGCTTATTGATCGACGGGTTGTGAAACCCAACGACAATTTGGTGGATTTGCTAATCGTGGAGACGATACCAAGGATCGACCCACCTAGGGTGTATGCATCCATGACTTAAAATAAAGTGGGCGGTATAGCTCTATCTTAAATTTTCTAAAATTTGGCTTACTAGACACAATGGTTCCCGAGCGGACTACTCGAGTGAGAAGGCTACGCGGCCACCAGTTGGACCGGATTCTCCGCGTAAAATGTCAACTCTCCTAAATTTGAGTATTTTAAAGAAATTTGCGGGTGTGCAAAGCACACCTCGCGTGTAGTGTGTGATAGTGTCAGTTTTCCAGAATGGAGGAAATATGAGCGTAATGACAATTTAAGGTAAGCAGTAAAAGAATGTAGCAATTAAAGTAGTTAATTACAAAATAATAACAAGCAATATAAAACATTTACAACAAATATAAAAGCAAAATAAGGCGCAATATTTAATTAACCTGAGTTTGCTATGATAAAAAACATGATATCCCCAGCGGAGTCGCCATGCTGTCGCGCCCATTTTTTACCTCGGGGTCTGAACGGTATCCGCAACGTTGCTCTTTGGCGCGGTTCCCTGGATGGAGCAATAATGCTGATTTCGAGGAGTCGCCACCTAATTAGTTAAGTGAATTAGGACACTTGATTTATTGCAATAAAAATACTGCAATTAATCTCCATTTAATGGTCTGCGAAATCAATGAGATTCTGAATCAGGGTTCTTTATTATCCTAAAGGGAAGGGGTTAGACATCCTTTAAGATCCGCTAACTTGCGGTTATTCGTTCAAGCCTAGGTTAATTATTTATTGCCCTTTTTATTCTACCTATTCTAAGCATTTTTTCATAATTTATAATTAAAATAAAGTGCAATACAGAATAATAAAACTAAAATTAAATGCGACATAAAATAAAACTCCGGGACATCTTTTAGCCCTTTTTAGGTCTTCTGCGCAAGATGATCTCCGGGTACCTGCATAAACACTTAGTAAAAGTGTTAGTAATCGAATAAATAATTTTAATGCAATGACAAGAATTAATAAGTAAAGCCAAAAAATAAATAAATCCGTCTTTTGCACAGAGGAGGCCTTGAAAATCAGACGGAGATTCCTTCATCGGCCAATATTGTTAAAAACAATAAAATAAATAAAACCTTCAGATTCGCGCCAAAACAGCAATAGTTTTAAACACGGAGGGCTCAGATATATATAAAAATAAAGTGGGACATCCTAAACAAGTGCGGCTGCGAGAATTCGCCCTGCCAGCGCATGTTGGTTATCATGTGTAAGTAGAAGAAATCATCAACGCCCTGAAAGCTTCATTTATTTTATTTTTCGTCTTTGCAACTGTGGAGGCCTCAAAAATCGACGGATAACTTTTTCATTGGTCAGTGTAGTATCATGTTCAAAAATCAGTAAAATACCAACAAGTGTAGCAACATGTTCAAAATTAGTTTAATAAAATAAAGGGGCGAAAATCGTCCAGAATCAGTCCCCGGAAATCAGAACATCGTAACAGTGGTAAAACCCACAAAAAACCAGTCCAGAAAACAGCCCAACACCCACAAACAGTCCACTAATAGCAAAACCAGTGAAAATCAGTCCAACACAAAACAGAAAAGTAAAGTAGTAGCCAACTCGTCGGAAATATATATCGTCGCCGGGAATTTCAGGATGTCACCGGAGTGACCCAAAATGATGCAAACTCAGATAAAGATCAAAAACAATAAAAATCACCATTATTATGCGACCAATAATAAGAGGGAACCAAATGCAAGTAGTTCGCCAGAACTTTAAACTCCGGCAGGATACGAACAAAAGTCAGAAAATCTGTCCAACAACAACAGTACGCACAGATCCAAAAACGAAACATGACACAGGTCGAACTCCGGCGAGATTCAAAAAATAAAGGAAATCAGTCCAAATAAAAATATGCCAACAAATCTAAAAATAGAACCAAACCAAGGCAGCGAGGGTGGCGGCGTCACTTCCACGACGAGGTCGTCGGAGCGACGCCGCCAGTGGTTGGAGCACGGACAGCGAGAGAGGCGATGGACTGTATGACAGTGGTGGTTTGCGTGGAGTGTGGGGGTGAGGTCGAAGTTTGTGTGTGTATGCTTATGTAGTTCATCGACGGGAAGAGGGTTCGCCGACGATGGGAAGGTGAGAGGAGTGAGGAAGATGGCGGATGTGCGGGCTGGTGAGATGCGCGAGAGAGGTGAGAGAGGCGGGGTGCGGTGGGCTTCTGAAAATATAAAGGGGTGTGGGAGTTCGCCGGAGTTTTTTAGAACTCCGTGGCGGCGCGAGGAACAGCGGGCGGAGAGAGGTGAGGAGAGGCGATGTGGTGCTGATGTTCATTTCTTGTTGGGGGGGGGGGGGGAATGTTTTGTTTTATAGGGGTAGGATTAGGGTTTGGTATTTGGGGGGGGGGGGGGAAATAAAAAGTGTGGTATTGTTTTGGGGGGAAATAAAAGAGTGTTGGATTAAAATAAAAAAATAAAAAGGGTGTTGGATTGGACTGATCCGAATTAAGCCTCGAACTGGACTGGTTTGACAAAATGCAAAATGGATTAATTGTTTAAAAGAAAAGATTATTTAAAAATATGCGAAATTATAAAAATGCAAAAAATGCCGATACAATAATAATAAAATTCAATATTTAACAAATGTTTAATGTCTAATTAAAAATTAAAACAGGATGTCAATTAATTATTTAAAGATATGCAAATATTATTAAAATAAACGACGGTGTACTAATAATAGAAACATAATATTAACAAAGACATAATGCTTAATTTAAAATAAAAAGATAAAAATGCAAAAAATGATGATTAAAATGCGGTGTCCTAAAACACATAAAATTGCAATAAATATACGAAAAACGGATCAAAATTGACTATCAACAATAGATATTAATATGCTGAAGAAGAAATCAATAACTAATGCATTAACTATATGAACGAGTTTCAAGAAGATTCGATGTAAAACCCTACTAAAGTATTTAGCTCCTAAACATTGTCATGTCAAGAACTAACTTACAATCCAACATAAACTGAAATAAAGTAAAGGAAAGAAAATAACTTGAACAATAAGATGTCTCCAATTATAGCTTGTAGCCGTCATTCTCCTCTCCAAAGTAGTATATTAATAATGACAGGGTTTAGGGGGTTTATAGCTGAGAAAACTTGCGTTTCGGATCCTTTTACCTTTGTCAAAAATCGACTCGGAATCTGCTGCCAGGAACCGCGGTGCTTATTCAGCCGAAATCATTGTAGCTTCCTGGAAATATGGCACCACTGTTCTGTTGCCAGGCACCGCGGTACTGATTGGCCAGGCACCGCGGTGCCACTCTCCTTTTCGTCCGGAATTGCCAAATTTCCTCTATTCTTCTTGGCACTTCTTATGCTTCATTCCTTGGGCTATGCTTGTGCAATTTTCATCTCCATTGTGGTCATTTCATTCTCAAAAGTGGCATTTCTCCTTTAAGACCGATGTGACTCAAAAGAAAGCAAAATAAACCTAATACTATATTAAACATAACCGAAAAAAGTAAAATACTTAACTAAAAATGACTCAAAAGAGTGTATAAAATACAATCAACAACTGGACCGTGAGTCTGGCCCACTGGGAAGATGTGACGGAACAATGGTCTGGTGTGGGTCAGCGGGCAGTGGGCCCGCTGAGGATTTTGAGCACTGGACAAGTCCTATAAATAGTGGATAATATATGGTGAGACCTCGTCATCTAAAAAATTATACGAACAAAGCTCGGGACTACTCATGTTAGCAAACGAAAATTGGGTTTCATAAAAAATAACATGGCGATTAAAATTAATGAAAACATTTATAACCACGATGACTAGATGGATAACCCAAAAATACACAAACGGTAAAACGGGCTTGAAGTTTGTTAATTGTAGTTGACGGAAATAATGGATAGCATAAACACCCAAAGACTCTAAGATGTGAAAACGAATGAGTCTTACTATAGAGAATTTTAAGGAGAGATTCATATGTCAACCCTTTTGGTAGGAAGTATGTTAAGGAGGTAAGTAGTCATTTGTAGAGCATGATGTCAAAAAGAAGGAGGGACGGAAGCATGGACTAATAAAGTTCCAATAATATTATTAATGATACGAATTTGTCGTTCGACTTTTCCATTTTGGGAGGACGTATGAGGACAAGAGAAATGAAAAAATATGTCATTAGCAGCACAAAATTCCCGAAACAACCCATAATCATATTCTTTGTCATTATCACACTGAATATTTTTTATTTCCCCTTCAAATTGTGTACGGATAAATGTTTTAAATTTTAAAAATGTGGTAAAAACTTGAGATTTTTTCGCTACCGTAAAAGTCCATAAATTTTTAGAATAATCATCCAAAAACAGAACATAATAACGATGGCTCAAAGAACTTAAAACTGGAGATGTCCATAAATCGATATGAATAATGTCAAAAGGTATCAAAGTACGAGAAGTAGACGCGATAAATGGTAATCTAACATGATTCTCTAACAGACATGAATGATAATTGGAGTACTACACGTACCCTTACAAAAAATAAAATTATTTTTATGCAAGAAAGACAAAATTAACGGTCCAGGATGACTCAATCGTGCATGCCACAAGGAAGGAGCTAGAACACCAAATGTCGATGACATGACTTAACTCAAGGAAGTGGTGCTGGTTGTAATTGGATAAAGATCGCCCCTACTGTTGCATCTCATGAGAGGTATCCCCATTTTGAAATCTTTCACAGAAAATTCAAATGGATCAAAATTAACAGAAACTCAATTATCAGTGGTGAATTTGCGAACAAACACCAATTTTTTAATTAAGTTAGGAGCATGAAGGGTATTTTTGCAAAACAATTGGTGGATGAGTGGGAGACAAAGTTGTCTTACCATAACCACAAATTGGAATTGAATTGCCATTACCAACAATAATGCCACGATTTTTGCTCATATTGAAATAAGACGAGAGAGTACCTTGGTCGAACGTCATGTGAGAAGTGGCGCCGGTGTCCATGTACCAATTAGCGTTTGGAGGATTGAATCCAAGTGTATGCTTGGCGGCCTCAATGTCGGGATTAGATTCGGGCCCACATCATTAAAATCATGCTGGAGTCGGGGCCCAAGTAGACCAGCCTGCTGACCTGACCCGAATCTCTAATGCGTGCTTCCATAAGGACCCGAGAAATTGAGCCGATGATTGGACTGGACCGAGGCCCAAAGCTGCTGGAAATAAGCGGGAGGGCAGTAGGCGGGACTGGGCCACTGCCAAGGGACCCAAGGCTGAGACCAGACGGGCTGCCCCAGAACCCCGATGCCCACCCCCGTTGTTGTTACTGTTCCCGCCGGCATTGCTACTTTCCGGTCGCCGCTGTTGTTGTCGCCATGATTTTTGTCATTATTTTTACGATTTTGACCCTTATTGCTGCCACCATTGTTGCATTTTCCCCCCGAATTATCACCAAAACCCTGAGAATTATCGGACGTAGTCATCATCACCACAGAACTGGTGCAGGTAGCCACATCCTTCTAACGTGAGCATCGAACGAGCTTGATAAAACTGGAGAAGTGGATTAATTTGACGGAGTAGAGTCTCAAAGCCATTATAGGCCTCAGATAGGCCTGCAACCATTTATAGAACAAGACGATCATTGGTAACAGGCGCTCCAACGTATGGGTAGGAATGGGTACAGCGTACCCAAATACCCGATCGGAACCGACACTAACGGGTAGGTTCCGAGTAGATATATTATAATAACGGGTAGAGTCTGAATAGTAAAATTAGAAACCGATCAATGTCGAGTTTGATTCCGACAAATAGAGACAGAGTACCCGAAACCTATAAAATATTAAATATTTTTACTCTTCTATTTAGTCTTCACTTTACTCTCCTCTGAATCCAACACTGTAACTTATTGAAGCGAAGCTTACATTTGCTCTGTACTATATATTTAAAGAAAAGATGTTTAAAATTGGGCCTTATTCATCCACACAAACGGTGTTCCAATTTTTATCCTTCGTATTTTTGAATTTGGTTATATATTTAAGTAGTTCCCTACTATTATGACTTCATGGTTGCCCATTTATTTAGGAGTATACTCTCTTGTTCCCTTACCAGTGATTTTAAGAGTGTGAGGGACTGATTGTGATGTCATTTTAAGCCAAATCGAACTGTTTTCATTCTAAATTGTGTTGTCTAATTCGTGTATGTAACAGAGATTCGAATGAGGCTACTGCATGTGAAAATTAGATATATCTCTTTAAGCAATACAAAAATTTACAAGATATCCGGAAATCTACCCGGAATCGCAGGGTCCGAGTAGTTTCCGAGTAATGATTGCTACGGGTAGGTTCCGAGTAGTAAATTTAGGAACCGATCTTTTACTGGATAGGGTCCGGGTAATTCAAAAACGTTAGGGTACCTGGACTCGCTCACCCCTACTCCAACGTTACGGAGTTGGTCCGCCAATTCCTTGAGCAGTTTACAATAGGCTGAAACATTCGGAAAATCTTTCATGCTGACTTGTGAAAACTCTTGCTCAAGAGTGACAACTCGGGAATGTTTGTTATCCTGAAATATATCACGCAATCTATCCCATGTAGCCATAGCCGTAGTGTATGGTTCAATGATTGTGTGTAAAAAGTCGATAGAAATAGTGGAGTAAATCCACTGAAGGACGGTAGCATCAAGGGTTATCCATAATTGAGGATTCTCCTCGGGGGTAGGTACCCTAGTTGTGTCAGGTGCCGGAGGAATGTTGTGATGGAGGACTTGATGTGACAGTGCATGAATTTTTAATAATTATGTCCACGTCATATATTGGACGTTTTCCATCTCAAGAACAATAGATGTGGTTCTTGATGTTGAAAATAACAAGGGCAGGATGAAACAAGTTCTTTGTTGTAGACATAACAAAATAACAATAGGTGAATTAGGGAGTAGGAAATTTTTTTTGGGAATAGAGAAGCTAATGTTGTACGGTTTTTGAGTATGAACACGAAAATCGAGGCAACGAAAGAGAGGAAAATCAGTAGTGCACATAGCATGGAAAAAGTCTAATGCATGCTTTTGTAGTTATATATGTTTTACATAAGTGATGACTGATGAAGATATCTTCTTATGGTTATCTGATTTTTCACACTTGCTTAATTTTAAGCAGGTTAGTTATTATTATTTTTACAGGATTTTTTGTTAATGATTCCCCACAAAGTTAGGGTAAGGTGTCACACTAGAAATAGAAGTTTATTCCATCGGCATTCAGTGATAATATTTTGTTATAAAATGTAAATTCACCTTATTCTCATCGAACCAACTCACTAGGAATATACATGGTGGGAAACATGTTCCTATTAAAACACTAGAAAACTTTTTAATTTCTCCGTATGAAAACACTATTATTTAAAAAAATTCCACCGACTTTCAACCGAAAATAGTCAGTGCGAGTTGTAATAAAGAAAGCAAAGGAAAATCGGAGGAGTTAGAGCAGGGCTAAAAGCGCCTGCCTGGAAAACAAACAGTAGAGTGACGCGAAGGACCTCTAGCAAACGACATCACCTTGTAACAGAACGTGGGTGATAAACGCCGCTTTCTCTCGGTCTTTCTCGACCATCTGGATCTGGTTATATCAAGAGAAGCATCCATAAAGGACAGCATCCCATATCCAGCGTTGTTAGTGTTGTCTACCAGAACATCAATTTGAGGAAGAGGAAAATCATCACCGCTACTTAGTGAACATTTTTCAGTGAAAAATTCAATGGAAAAATAGAGATTTTTAGTAGTGTCTATGTGCACTCCACCATCGCCAGACCCTACTTGTGAATTACATTAAATATATTATTGCTATTGTATTTTTTATCAATAATTATCAAGAGATTTACTTATAATAGTACTTGATAAGTGATATGTTTGTGTAAATATTATACCGTAAGTGCGTAGAATTTAAGCTTTCCTTTATTTAGGGGTAGGTTTAAATACCTTAGATACACTTCAACCATTTTGTTCTTTAGATTTGTAAAAAATTAGCACTTTTGTATTTCGTCAAATATTTTAGAAATTGCGTGTTAGATTTGAGAGGAATTGTGTAAATAAAATTAGCTAGAAACATCAGAAAATTTCAATACAAAAAATATTCGATTAGACAAAAAAACATAGAAGTTGCACATGAAAAAGTTGTACCATGCACTCTAGAAATTGATCAGAAATTACAAAAATTGCACCTTGAATTTTCGCTAATTTCTTAAGCTTCCTAATTAGTATAATATGTATGTTTTTCTAAACATAGGATATCCAAAATTCTGGTCAAAAATTATTAAAAAGGAGTTAGAGAGAAGTTTCTCTCACTAAGAAAACGCTCTCAACGTTTCCCTTAGTTGCTCCTTAGGTTTCTTCCTCTTCTTCCCCCCCTTAGATTTTCGTTTGATTCATTATGGTTTGATTGTTATTGTCCACAATATGAAAAAGTCTAAATGTTACACACGTTCTAGCAATGATTCAGGAGGTTCAGGCAGTTCGGCTAAAGCTAGAACAAAGAAGAAAAAAAAGAATGGCAGTAGTCCAACAATTGCCGAGGAAAATCTTATTCCGGCAATCTCGGACCCTTCTGTGTTGGTTCATGTTACTCCGCATCGCGCTTTCCTTTAGAAAATGTAGTAGATGATTCTATGCTACAAAGGATACATGAATGGGCAAAAATATCGAAATTGAAAGCTTGGATATTAGTGAGTTTGAAGCGTAACTTCCTACAGACCATTGACGCCCTAATGCTACTATGGTGGTTGATCATTCCACGCCAATTTGTTGGTAAAGGGATCATTTCGGAAGAACTAGACGATACCCAAAGATTAGTACTCCGACACTACACGGAAATTCTCTCGTTTGCGGAAAAGGGTTAAAATCTAGGCGGACATTGCAAATGGTGAAGCAAGACACGATGGCATTCTCGTCTAAACCGGTCGGCGTGGGTCAAAGGTTCTTGGCGGGTCGTGCAGGTGTTCATGGGTCCAAGAGTTATCATGTCTTGTTTGATTCGAAGTCAGTTGAAAGCATTGATGGTACTTCTATCCCCAAGAAGTTCAACGCGGGTGTCAAGAGAGCAAACTTCAATGCCCCGGGAAACGATGTGACTACTCCTATTACGGGTCGGGTCGGAAGGCTAAGGCGGTCACGAGGATAACAATGATACTAGGAATATGCACTCTATGCAAGGATCAAGATCAGATGTGGAATACGAAGGGGTTTCTAGCCCCAAGGTTTCTAACGTCATTATTGAGGGTGCCGAGGCGTCAAACTTTAATGCCGCGGGTATCAAGTTTAAACTCCCAACTTCGGGCATTAATGATGGTCTGATTTCCAAGGCGGGGCAGGGGGATAACCTAGGGACATTAACTACCCCCGTTTTACAAGGAGCTAAGTCAATGGTGGGTTCCAACGTTTTGACTGAGGGTGCCGAGGCGTCGCACATTTATGAGGCGGGTACCAACGACTCTCTCATAACTACGGTACTTTATGATGGTCTTAGTTCCAAGACGGATCAGGGGGATAATCTAGGGGCATTGACTACTCACGTTACACGAAGAGCCAAGTCAATTGTGAGAAACAAAGCTATTTCTTTGTCCAAGGAGCCTAGGAACTCCACAACCATCAATAATGCGAGAGCCGAGGGGTCGGCACGAATGTATGTATCAATGACTCTATAATAACTACGGGACTTTATGATGGTCTTGGTTCCAAGACGGATCAGGAGGACAATCTAGGGGCATTGACTACTCACGTTACACGAAGAGCCAAGTCAATTGTGAGAAACAAAGCTATTTCTATGTCCAAGGAGCCTAGGAACTCCATAACCATCAATGATGCAAGAGTCGAGGGGTCAACATTGAATGAGATGGGATTCAAAGTGCCTTCTCGTGATTCAAGTCAACAACCCCAGATTTCTTTAAGTGTCACCAATGAAGCCTTCCCTACTTTAGCTAGTTTGCTAAGTGGAGCCAATCTCAAGAATCACAACACTCCTTTCGTCTTTAACACTTCCTCGGATTCGAGTAGAGTCCTAAACTTCCCCCCTCTCTCATCTAATACCACTTCACTACTTCCTGAATTTCACAACACCACACCCCTTCTATCTCCTCTTCCTTCTATTCCTTCTGAAAACCAACACAAATTCCCTACCCTCCCAAATGGCACGCAAATCATCTCTTCTATCATGCCCAAGCTCACCCCTTCTACCCTTCCCCTCCGCCTATACCTCCGGATATACCTCCCAATGATGTACACACTCATGCACCTTCTAAAGCACATCATAGCCCTCCCACGGCCACAACTCACAACAATCTTCCCCAAACCATGGCAAAGGTCCTTCCTCCTAAAAAGACTTACGCTGAGTCTTTGGAACTAGGATTGAGGCAAAAGGTATGGTTACAATTTATTGAACAACAAGGGAGGAAGTAAATATAGATCTTGAGGATGAAGTTCCTTTCATAGAAACTTGGGGCTATTGCCTAATAGGTTGCTTCAGGTCCTTTCCGGGAAGAGAAGCATGAATACGATTGTGAAAGGATGGGGAGTTAAATGCCGTATTATACCATATGGCAAAGGTCGGACAGTTGTTCAAATTCATGACGGAGGAAGAGCGCACTAATGTACTTCACGGAGGCCCTTATATGGTCTACGGAAAACCATGATGCTCAAGGCTATCAATAAAGGAGTTCTTATAACGGATGATTTGTTTATGGACATTCCTATTTGGGTCACTTTCCGGACATTCCCTTCTATTTGAGTGCAACGCCTTAGTAAGATTGCTTCACGTGTAGGAAAACCTCTTTACACTGACCAATATACTAAGGAAAGGTCTAAAATGAACTATGCAAGAGTTCTAGTGGAAGTGGATGTTAGCAAGGAGCCGGTAATGGATTTTGTCGTCAATCTCCCCGATAACAGAAAGTATACTCAAAGGGTAAACTATGAGAATTACCCGACTTTTGCTATCATTGTGCGGCTTTTGACACAACCACTTGAAGTGTAGGAAGGCGAGGATGATGTCAACATTGAAGAAGCTCCAAAACACGCAATACCGAGGTCCCCTAACAACAAGGATGATTCTATTCGTTTGAAGGTCAACAAAGGCACGGTGGAACCAACCTCCTCATCCACCAACTTCTCAACATCCCGTAGATGCCGATAACTTGATGGACATTGAAGAAAGCGTGCACACAACACCTCCCGGTACCGGAAGCTTGGGGAAGTATCACACGCCGCGTCCTCCGGTTTTGGGTCATTCGCCCATCATGTTCATGGATTCTCTAGCAAAGTCCTCACCGCCTAATTCTCACTATGGCGTACACAACATGTTAGGATGAGGGTGAGTCAAAACATTCTGATTACGAGATGCCTATGAACCCGCCACCTTCATGGATGAAGTTACATTCAACTGCTACGGAAAAGGCTCAGCTTGTGTCAAGTAACGTTAACTTTGAACGCGGGGAACATAGCTTGGCTGGTACACAAGTTATGGCTTCCAGCAACAAAGATGATGGATGGCAAGAGGTTTTGTCCAAAAAGAATGGGCCGAAAAGCAGTGGGAAAGCGAAGGCAGCTAAGCGCGGAGGTGCTAATAAAACCTCCTTTGTTTCCTTATGAAAATACTTTGTTGGAATGTCCGTGGTCTTTGCGACAAAGGGATAGGGCTGCCACGCAAGCTCTAGTGTGTAGTATCACAAAACAGCATGACGCGCTATGATTTGTCTATTGGAAACTAAGCTATCACAACCATGACGTAGTCTTTCTACTCAAAGATTCAAAGCGTGGAAGTTTTGCTCAAATTTGGAATTCATCGAGGCGGTAGAATGCTATTACTGGGATCCATCCACGGTTTGTTGCGAAGTGCTTGGTATGGACTCTCAAAGATATCCATGTCCAGCAAGTTGCAATATAACACAAGTGTCCTTCCTGCCACATTTGTGTACCCGCTTTATAGCATCTCGGATAGAAGGATGCTTTGGCATCACCTTTCTCACTGGGCGTTGGCATCAATAAGCCTTGGATGATTATGGAGATTTCAACACTTACGCAACCCTAATGATAAGGTGGGGGTCCTCCTCTCACGCCTTATGCACTTAGGGATCTTGGAGATTTCAGAATTCTCATGGACTAGAAGACGCCCTTCATCCTGCCTTCTACACTTGAACGAATGGTTCGATTTGGTCTAAGCTTGATAGAGTGTTGATGAATCAAAATTGGAGTGATTTGACCTTAGAATGCAAGGCCAATTTCATGCCTATGGAGCTGTCTCGGACCACTTGTCTGTGATAGCCACGATTATTGCATCCTATAATGTTGGGAAACGCCTTTCAAGTTCATGAATATGTGGCTTTCTCACCCTTTGAGAACATTATGACTTCATGTTGAGACAAGACATATGGGTCTCGCTCAATTCGTCCTTGCCTCCAAATTGAAAGCCTTGAAGCAACCTTTAAGGGCTTTGAACATAAGTGACTTTGGAGGTATCGAACAAAGAGCAAAAGGGGCAAACATAGAGTTCAAGGAGGCTATCAATGCACACATGGAAAATCCCTTTGATGAGGAGCTTAAAGCCAAGGTTAAGTCCTCAAGAGCTAGAGCAAACACTTCTTGGAAGTGAAAGACACTTCATAAGGCGTAAGTCACATGAAGCACTTGATTGGAAGTGATAGATGTTCCAAATACTTTCATAGTTTGATCAAAAGGAGTAATGTCAGGAACTCCATTAACTTTCTTGTTAAAGCTAATGGTATTATCACTACATCACCAGAAGAAGTCAGGAAGTTGCTTGTTGAATTTTACAAAGATCTATTAGGTACTTCCCGACCCACCACCAACTTTGATCCTGATGTGTTCAACTATGGCCCAAAGCTGAGTGAAGAAGAGAGATTACAGCTTTTGCATTTCATCACCCCAAAGGAGATTTGGGAAGCACTCTCGATATAGTAATGACAAGGCACTGACCGATGGTTATACTACCGCTTTCTTCAAGAATAGATGGAAAGATGTGGGCCATGATGTTGTAAGATGTTTCCAAGAGTTCTTCTCTACTGGAGTTCTTTTGAAGCAGGTTAATCATACCATCATTACCCTGCTACCAAAAACTGACCATGATCCCAAGGTAAATGATTTCAGGCCCATCGGATTGACTAATGTGATCTATAAGATCATCACAAAGATTCTAGCTAACAGAATGGCATTGATCCTTCCTTCTCTCATTGACAAATCCCGGGGCTTTTGTGAAAGGAAGAAACATGATGGACAACGTATATGTGGCACAAGAGCTTGTGAGAGGATTTAATAGAGCCGCAGTCTCACCAAGATGTATGCTTATGGTGGACCTTTCAGAAAGCATTCGTCTGATCTCTTGGAGCTTCCTCGAATTGGTACTAAGAAGTCTAAACTTTCCAGACAGATTTACTAGATGGATCATGGAATGTGTTAGCTCAACCTCCTTCTCCCTTTCTATCAATGGTGAGCTACATGGATACTTCAAAGGAAAGCGCGGCCTAAGACAAGGTGATCCTATGTCCCCTACTCTCTTTATCTTGTGCATGGAATACCTCTCAAGGCTGCTTAAAATGAAGGCTGAGGCAAGAGCTTTCTCATATTTTCCAAAGTGTAAGAAATTGGGCATTACTCATCTAGCATTCGCGGATGACCTCATGCTTTTTGCCAAAGGAGATATATCTTCAGTTGGGATTCTTATGGATTGTGCGGAAGAGTTGGAGGCTGCCTCAGATTAACTCTAACCCCGCTAAATCCTCTGTCTACTTAGCGGAATGCATTCTACGATTCGGGACTTGATATTGACGAGTGGGTTTCGCCATTGGAAGCTTTCGAGACGATACTGGGGATCCCTTTGTCCCCAATTTCGTCTCGGGATCAATTTGCCCCATTCACTAGTGCTATTTCAAATTACATTCAGAAATGGGGCATCACACCCTTTCTTACGCCGTGTCGAACTAATCAGTCGGTCGTCGAGGGGTTGAGAGCTTTTGGTTAGGGCACTTCCTATCCCACCACTATTATCAACAAGGTGCGGTCTGCTTGTATTCAATTCTTATGGGAAACCACCAAGAGTTGCTTGGGATATCATTTGCTCGCCTCAAACCGAAGGTGGCTTGGGTCTTATGAACATCAAGGAATGGAATCATGCCCGCTATCCAGACGATTTGGCAAACTCACACAAGCCGATTCTCTATGGGTCCAATGGATCAATAGCCACTATTTGAGAGATATTACAATTTGGGACTATGAGGTACGCCCTAGGGACTCCCTTTATTCAAAAAGATTTGTGGGATTCGCGACAAATTTGTTTCTATCTTTAGTAGCCATGGTGATGCTATTGACGGCTTTACAAAATGTTGTGCTAACGGTATATTTGATTCAAGCTCGTATATGATATCTTGCGACTCCGCAAGCTAAAAAGCCTTGATGTCACAAATTTGGAAAGGATTCACTCTCCCAAATTCTCTTTTACTATGTGGCTAAATTGCAGAAGCGGTTAGCTACAAAGGATACTCTATCATTTCTCAACTTGGAGGATAAATCTTGGATTCTGCAAGCAAGCTAATGAAACAAGTGGAACACCTCTTCTTTGCTCGCCTATACACACATGATTTGGAAGAGCATAAAAGATTGGTTGGGTATTAGAAGAGAGATGACAACTGTTGAAAGCTCCCTTAAATGGATTAAGAAAGAACACCGCGGGACAAGCATCCGAGCCAAAGCTATTTTGCTTACTTTTTGCATAATGGTTTATGAGATTTGGAGGGCAAGAAACACAATGCTCTTTGAAGGCACAAGTCGGCGTAAGAGGTCATTGCAAGAATCAAAACAACATCTTATAGAGTTCTCTATGATTTTATCCCCTCTTGTAGTGGCACCTTTTGAGTGACCACCCCTCCCCTCTATCTATTCTTGTTTGCATTACGTTGAGGCTTGAGATACCTCAACGACTGATTGTAGCCACTTCCTTTTCGTTATTAGTAATAATATTTGCATTTACCTAAAAAAAAAAAAAAATCTGGTCAAAGTTTTGAGCAGCTGAAAAGTACTATAGCTAGTGATGTGGCACCTGTAGCTTTCTTTGTATTTTTCTTTCTCAGCTTCGGATCGTCCCTAGTTAGCTCTGTGACTGGAAGCAATATATTGGGATGCATAAAGATGCCTCTGAATTTACGCCATGGAAGACGGTGGTAATGTGAATGATCAATTTCTAAGGTTGTCTCTGTTTTAAGAAGTTTCCACTGCTCTCTGTATTTCTCTACCGAGCACACCCAATACCCCATCGACTATAATTAGTCAAGATTCTTCTACTTCATCAAATTGTGTTCCCAAAAGGTTGCATAATTTGTCTCTGTTTCCAGAACTTTCTAAAAACACAGCTGCTCCTAAACCAATTCCTTCAAACAACACCTTTCTCTTTCCAATCAATGGATTTCGGCAACTATTCACCGCCCTAAAAAGTGTATCACTCGCTTTTAGGGTTTTTCAACAACCTCGTCTTTCTATCTAACATATCATTCACGAACATGGCACGATACTTCCTCAGCCCAACATCCTGGGCCCACCTTCAGGCCCACGACACACGGGCCACCAGACCCACTTCTCCACGGCCCAACAGCAGGCCTACGGTCCTATGACCCCTGTCGAACTGAGTCAGACTTACATCATTATGAATCTCCTACAGGCCGACGACGCATGGTACATGAATACAGGTGTCACATTGTCACGACCCGATCCCGGGCCCGCGACTGGTGCCTTAGCCCGGGCACCCTAGTGATACAACATCAGAGAAAATCAGCGGAAATAAAAACTCATAAAAGATAAACAGTGAAATAAGAAAACAGGCTAACCAAAACGGTTACCTTTCTGCATATATATAAATCAACAGATACATCCTTTACAAACCCCGCCACAACAAGATTACTGCACTCTAAGAATTTTATAACAACAATGACGGGACAGGGCCCCGCCATACCCCTGAATGTACAAGAACCTACAATCTCAGAGAATCATACCAAAAGATAAGCCTCCGGAGAAACGGAGCTTCCCAAACGCTGAACTGTGATCCTATGAGCGAGGATCAACAATCGGTGTACTCTACCGCGGCATTTAACGCAGCCCAAGGAGGTCAAGACAACAGTACCAAGTATGTGAAATGAAAATATCAGAATGAAATCATAATCTATATAAAGCGAGAGACATGTATGATAACCAAACTACGATTCACAACATATGAGCGAATATGTCAAGACAGGGACTCACGCCTCAAAGTCATCCTCACGCCGTGGAACTCCTTCCTCACTACCTGCCCACGATAAATCGTATGACACGTATAACATGTCTCGCCCATCCCACGGGACTCGAGGTAGAATCGTATGGTATACATATCTCGCCCATCCCACGGGACTCGAGGTAAAATCGTGTGGTATACATATCTCGGCCCATCACATGGGACTCGAGGTAGAATCGTGAGGTACACATATCTCGCCCATCTCATGGGACTCGATGTAGAATCGTCATATCTCGCCCATCTCATGGGACTCGATGTAGAATCGTCATATCTCGGCCCATCTCATGGGACTCGATGTAGAATCGTCATATCTCGGCCCATCTCATGGGACTCGATGTAGAATCGTCATATCTCGGCCCATCTCATGGGACTCGATGTAGAATCGTCATATCTCGGCCCATCTCATGGGACTCGATATAGAATCGTGTGGTATACATATCTCGGCCCATCTCATGGGACTCGATGTAAAATCGTGTGGTATACATATCTCGGGCTCATCCCATGGGACTCGAGGTAAAATCGCCCATAACATTTAAACTCTCTTTTAAGACAGACTAAGACAATACCATGCCTTCTTTTTAAACCAAAACACTTTCTCCTTTAAAGTCAAGTAACAATATTCTTTTCCAATAGTTCAAGTTGCATAACTTCAAATACTCAAGTCTCTTATTTTCGAAAGATTTCATAATTCATAGTCTTAATCACTTAACAACGTAATCTCTTTTAAAAATTGAGTAACATATGTCTTATGTGTGAGTAGGTTATTCTTGTTTATAACGATCTTATTAAAGCAGCCATGATCTAGAAAATGTAATACAATTTTGTTTTATCTTAGCTTCTATGCAGATGGAGGATTCTACTTGTTTTAATATAATTATTTGTCAATACATTTTCCTTTATTAACGCTGCAATGGTTTGTTCGATACTTATTCTCATATCCGAAATCAACATAACATTATCCTTTTTAAGACCAAGTACCCATTACTCATGAATGCGGTTTCACAACTTTTTAATAATTCAAGTCCTTAACATTTCATAAAACGTCATTTATAAGTTAAGTCTCTTATCTTTTAAGATCAAGTCTCTTAACTTTTAAAATCAACAAACCATTCTTTTACCTACATAAAGTCGTTATAACTAACTTCCCATAAAGCTATTATAACACTTTATGTTTTAAACCGACCAAATTCGTTTAGCACACGTACGTCTACCGTACTACATAGTTCACAACAATCATGCTAGAAAGGATAGGAAGAGGTTCACATACCTCGCGACGATTTATCGACAAATAGCAAAACGCTCCAAGTACTTCAACTTCGTCGGCTACTCCTTAAGCCAAGTAGATCACGCCACACGTAGTACTTCAATCCTAAAATGGTCATAGTACTTCTATCAAACCTTACTTACCATTGAAGACTTATACCAATTAAAAGCCCTCTAATTCTACGGAAAATCGGGCAGCACTTCCCCTGTTTCTACGTACTTTTCCACCTTTTTCAAGGCCCGATAACAGTAACCAACATGCCACATTTAAGGCGCAACAATTCAACAACTAAAGAAGGGGATCACACGCTCAAACATATGTGCTAAACAATCTTCCCTTTAACAACAACAACAACTAAAGAAGGGGATCACACGCCCAAACGGACGTGATAAACAATCTTCCCCTTAACAACAACAACTTAAAAACCGAAATGGAACAAGTCCATAGTCCAAAGTAAAGACAGTCCAATGTAAATACAGTCCAATGTAAATACAGTCCAAAGTAAATACAGTCCAATGTAAATACAGTCCAAAGTAAATACAGTCCAATGTAAATACAGTCCATTAGTCCACTAGTTGGTGTTCTTGGCCAACTTACTATAATCACACTTTATCTAATTTTTTTCGTCTAGCATGCCGAAATTACTTCTTTAATCTTTCAACTTATAATCCAATCTTCATATAAGTTATAGTTACTTTGTTATTAGCTTTCAACAAGTAAGATACGTTTTTACCATTTTGATGGCTTACTTGCCAATTTTCCATTTTAGCAACTTGACAAGATCCAAATCTTTCCAAACTTCTTTCCACATATCTCATACTTATATATATACTTCCAATATACATAATATCCAACTTCACAAAGAGGATTAAGATCATTACCTCAAAAAGCCCAAAAATTATCCATGAACTTAAAGTCTCTCCTTAGCAAGTTTAGCTCCAAATCCTTACGTTCCAATCTGCTACAAGCAACCCTTAGAAGCTCCTAACCAACTTCTCTTCAAGATTCAACTCCAAAAAGTGAAGAACACTTAGGTTCCAAAGACACCAACTTTCGGCCAAGGCACACTTTTAAGGCTAGGGGTGTGAAATCTTGTATAACTCTTGGTTCACCATCTTCCTAACACATCAAGGAAGAACACTTAAAAGTTTAAGAATTGTTGGACAAATTTACGTCAAGAAATGAGGGCAAAGCCGAGAGCACACTCAAGGGAGAGAGGATATTTCATGTCTTGAAATGTTCTAAGTGTGGAAGATTTTATCAACTAGTAGTGTATATATAGGACAACCAAGGGCTAGGATGAAGGCAAGTGTGTGGTTGAGATTGGGGACAAGTGTGTGTGGGTCCCACAAGCCACCTGTCCAACACAAAAAATATCTTGCAAGACAAGGCCACTTGTCTTGCCACTTGGCACACAATTTCGGCCACAAGGCCACCTAGGGGTGACACGTGTCGCCCTCCTATTCGTCCAAAAAATTTCATCTCCCGAAAATATCCACAATGGCCAAAATCTCGAAAACAAAGTGGGCCCCACAAAACCGTAAATTTCTCCCGTGGGCCCCACGTGACCAATTCCGGAAATAAAATTCCAAAATTTTCTAATATTCCAAGAAGTACGAATACCAAAACTGGGAATCCAATTCCCATTAACGAACTTTTTTCCTTCACAAAATCCAGAAACTTTTCCGTCGAAAAATCACATCTTTCTTCCTTTCCAATTTTTATGTCGTATTCTCGTACGTACGTCCTCACATACATACCCTGGAACTACGGGGTATAACATTCTTCCACCCTTAGAAACATTCGTCCCGAATGTTCCTTCTAAGTCTCCAAACGTACATGCGCCGGTATAGTCTTCACTACTATACTTACGAAACCAATTATGCCACACATGGCCATAATATAACATATGCGCGAAACCCAAATCCAAGCCAACGACGAATCATCTCTAAGATGTAAAACAACACTAACTCCCACTCCTGGTCCAAAGGATACTCTCTTCGCACCTTCACTTCATAAAAAAAATGATCACTTCCATCTCTTAACACATGTTCACTTCTTTCCTTACTCGTCGTACACTTCTCGTACACCCGAACTCTTTCTAGTATACGTACCCCACTTCAGTCATTACTTCAGTTTCCAAAACCTTGGAGTCACTACCTCCAAACTTGGTCATCTTACTAGCCTCAAATTCCTTCAACGCCATTCCCGGCCTTCACGATCCGATTCTAGTCGAACACATCTGCGAACTCGTACGATGGTTACCTAAACCTGGGTCTAGCACCCCCGTGACCCTACCACATGGCGGGACCACCTCGAACTGACCCCACCTCATTCCGGGCTGCGGGTTGACCCGCGATCTGGCCTCAACCCGACCCGCTATCGTGCCAAACTCTTATTCCCTGATCCGGAACAATCTTACCTATTCAAGTCATGAAAGCTACCACTTTCATCTTACACAACCCAAGGAATTATCCCACAATACATTTCACGCATACCAAGTATTTCGACAAAGACTAACCGTAAAATCTTTTACTCAAGACGGCCTTACATCTAAGGTCTCAACGTGTAATATTCTAAGGTTCACACCTTCCATGTCCCCATACTTATCTTTTTCAACTAACCATGTTCTCTATATCACAATTTATACAATGCTACCCGAACATAACACTTAATCATAAGATCAACATATCATGCATACTAATCTCTAGAGGGTTAAGGATATACCTGTATCTACTGCTTCACTTTCCCTTTGCCGCTCTAATCATAATCCTGCCCTGCCGGGCGCATAGCTTATAGAAGGCGATGAACCCGCCACTGACCCGGTAGGCTGAGTCATTCTACATGTATCCCTCCTACTAGGACAGTCTCTCGTCACATGGCCCTGACGGCCGCAGGTAAAACAAGCACCAGTAAAACGACGACATTCCCCGGGATGACGCCTGCCACATCGTGCACACTGAGGGAAACATGAATCCGGCTGGCTAGAACCTATGTATGTCTGTGAACTAAGTCCCGAGCTCGACCGACTCTGAATACCGAACGCCCTGAAGATCGCGGAGGACCACTGCATCTTGGCGGAGGCGCATAACTAGCCTGCTGCCGAGGCGGTCCGCCCCGAAAGTCACCAAAGGACCCTGCTGTCTTGGCCCTCTTATGCTGATCCTGGTACCTACATCGGTCTCTACGTTCCTCAATCCCCTGTGCATAAGCCTGTATACGGGTAATGTCCATGCCCGGCTGAAGAGCTACACCCGAGCAACTCTCTGCTAAGTAATCATCAAGCCCTGTGACATAGCGATACACTCTGTCCTCCATGTCTGCCACTAAAGCGGGGACGTACCGAGCCAATGAGTCAAACTCTACATTGTACTCCCGAACCGTACGCCCGTTCTGCCTCAACATCAAAAATCTGTCGGCCCGAGCCCTCCTCATCTGTGGAGGCAAGAAATGTGCAAGAAATGCCCCTGAGAACTCGTCCCAACCAGCTGGAAGTGCATGCTCTTCCCGAGATAGTTCCCATGAATCAAACCAGTCGACTGCAGTATCACGCAGCCGATGTGAACCCAATACCACCGACTCTGACTCTGAGGCCTTGATCACTTTCATGATCCGCTGCAACTGTCGAATAAAGTCCTGAGGGTCATCCTCAGCTCTCGATCCATAGAACTCTGGTGGACTACAACTCAAGAAGTCCCGAAGTCTCCAACTATCGGCCCTGGGGTGCACTACCGGTACCACCGGCTCCCGTCTGTCCTCATTCCTAGCCACAAGCCTAGCTAGTAACTGGGCCATCTCCTTGTAACCCATATCCTCTGTTCCTGGCCGTGGACCGAGGCTCGTATCGTGGTCTTTGTAGATCCTGCTGCTGCTCTAAACTCCCCTGGGGCTAGCGGCGTCGTAAAACTCGCCGTCTGAAGCACTATCTCAGGTAATGACCGGGACTGCTCCCTCGTACTCCTTTGTGTTCTACTCGCAGCTCCCTCTGCTGCCTTGCCCTTCTGGGCCCTAGTTGCCTTTCGTAGAGGCATAACTGGTACAAAAGAATACGTCAGAGGGAGTCCAACTCATACCACAGATCTAAGGCACGATCTCAGAATGAGAAGAATGGAAACCAATCCTAAATATCCTGCAGCCTCCTGATTATAAGTGTGGTTCACAACACGCCGATAATCAAGACTCTACTAGATACGGTCTATAGACACTTTCCGAGGATTAACTGCTCTGATACCACTTTTGTCACGACCCGACCCCGGGCCCGCGACTGGTGCCTTACCCCGGGCACCCTAGTGATACAACATCAGAGAAAATCAGCGGAAATAAAAACTCATAAAAGATAAACAGTGAAATAAGAAAATAGGCTAACCAAAACGGTTACCTTTCTGCATATATATAAAACTGAACAGTTACATCCTTTACAAACCCTGCCCACAACAGTACTACATACCTATAAGAATTTTATAACAACAATAACGGGACAGGGCCCCGCCATACCCCTGAATGTACAAGAACCTATAATCTCAGGAAATCATACCAAAAGATAACCCTCCGGAGAAACGGAGCTTCCCAAACGCTGAACTATGATCCTATGAGCGAGGATCAACAACTGGTGTACCTCTACATGAGGCATGAACGCACTTCAAGAAGGTCGATAACAGTACTAAGTATGTGAAATCGAAAATATCAGAATGAAATCATAACAGTCTATATAAAACAGGAGACATGTATGATAACCAAACTACAGTTCACAACATATAAGCAGTCATGTCAAGACAGGGACTCACGCCCTCAAAGTCATCCCTCATGCCCGTGGAACTCCTTCCTCACTACCGGCAGTCTACGTATAAATCGTATGATACGTATAACATGTCTCGGCCCATCCCATGGGACTCGAGGTAGAATTGTATGGTATACATATCTCGGCTCATCCCATGGGACTCGAGGTAAAATCGTGTGGTATACATATCTCGGCCCATCTCA
The DNA here is from genome assembly GCA_029844215.1 of Przewalskia tangutica. Classification (NCBI taxonomy): domain Eukaryota; kingdom Viridiplantae; phylum Streptophyta; class Magnoliopsida; order Solanales; family Solanaceae; genus Przewalskia; species Przewalskia tangutica. The sequence goes on along the minus strand of JAQGDG010000468.1, from coordinate 42,768 downwards.
TGGGACTCGAGGTAGAATCGTGTGGTACACATATCTCGGCCCATCTCATGGGACTCGATGTAGAATCGTCATATCTCGGCCCATCTCATGGGACTCGATGTAGAATCGTCATATCTCGGCCCATCTCATGGGACTCGATGTAGAATCGTCATATCTCGGCCCATCTCATGGGACTCGATGTAGAATCGTCATATCTCGGCTCATCTCATGGGTCTCGATGTAGAATCGTCATATCTCGGCCCATCTCATGGGACTCGATGTAGAATCGTGTGATATACATATCTCGGCCCATCTCATGAAACTCGATGTAAAATCGTGTGGTATACATATCTCGGCCCATCCCATGGGACTCGAGGTAAAATCGCCCATAACATTTAAACCCTCTTTTAAGACAGACTAAGACAATACCATGCCTTCCTTTTAAACCAAAACACTTTCTCCTTTAAAGTCAAGTAACAATATTCTTTTCCAATAGTTCAAGTTGCATAACTTCAAATACTCAAGTCTCTAATTTTAGAAAGATTTCATAATTCATAGTCTTAATCACTTAACAACGTAATCTCTTTTAAAAATTGAGTAACATATATCTTATGTGTGAGTAGGTTATTCTTGTTTATAACGATCTTATTAAAGCAACCATGATCTAGAAAATGTAATACAATTTTGTCTTATCTTAGCTTCTATGCAGATGGAGGATTCTACTTGTTTTAATATAATTATTTGTCAATACATTTTCCTTTATTAACGCTGCAATAGTTTGTTCGATACTTATTCTCATTTCCGAAATCAACATAACATTATCTTTTTTAAGACCAAGTACCTATTACTCATGAATGCGGTTTCACAACTTTTTAATAATTCAAGTCCTTAACATTTCATAAAACTTCATTTATAAGTTAAGTCTCTTATCTTTTAAGATCAAGTCTCTTAACTTTTAAAATCAACAAACCATTCTTTTACCTACATAAAGTCGTTATAACTAACTTCCCATAAAGCTATTATAACACTTTATGTTTTAAACCGACCAAATTCGTTTAGCACACGTACGCCTACCGTACTACATAGTTCACAACAATCATGCTAGAAAGGATAGGAAGAGGTTCACATACCTCGCGACGATTTATCGACAAATAGCAAAACGCTCCAAGTACTTCAACTTCGTCGGCTACTCCTTAAGCCAAGTAGATCACGCCACACGTAGTACTTCAATCCTAAAATGGTTATAGTACTTCTATCAAACCTTACTTACCATTGAAGACTTATACCAATTAAAAGCCCTCTAATTCTACGGAAAATCGGGCAGCACTTCCCCTGTTTCTACGTACTTTTCCACCTTTTTCAAGGCCCGATAACAGTAACCAACATGCCACATTTAAGGCGCAACAATTCAACAACTAAAAAAGGGGATCACACGCCTAAACGGACGTGTTAAACAATCTTCCCCTTAACAACAAAAACAACTAAAGAAGGGGATCACACGCCCAAACGGACGTGATAAACAATCTTCCCCTTAATAACAACAACTTAAAAACCGAAATGGAACAAGTCCATAGTCCAAAGTAAAGACAGTCCAATGTAAATACAGTCCAATGTAAATACAGTCCAAAGTAAATACAGTCCAATGTAAATACAGTCCAAAGTAAATACAGTCCAATGTAAATACAGTCCAAAGTAAATACGGTCCAATGTAAATACAGTCGATTAGTCAACTAGTTGGTGTTCTTGGCCAACTTACTATAATCACACTTTATCTAATTTTTTTCGGCTAGCATGCCGGAATTACTTCTTTAATCTTCCAAATTATAATCCAATCTTCATATAAGTTATAGTTACTTTGTTATTAGCTTTCAACAAGTAAGATACGTTTTTACCATTTTGATGGCTTACTTGCCAATTTTCCATTTTAGCAACTTAACAAGATCCAAATCTTTCCAAACTTCTTTCCACATATCTCATACTTATATATATACTTCCAATATACATAATATCCAACTTCACAAAGAGGATTAAGATCATTACCTCAAAAAGCCCAAAAATTATCCAAGAACTTAAAGTCGCTCCTTAGCAAGTTTAGCTCTAAATCCTTACGTTCCAATCCGCTACAAGCAACCCTTAGAAGCTCCTAACCAACTTATCTTCAAGATTCAACTCCAAAAAGTGAAGAACACTTAGGTTCCAAAGACACCAACTGTTATACCCCGTAGTTCTGACCCTACGTATGGGAGCGTACGAAAGCATGTAAGACTTAAAATTTTCAAAGGATAGGTTGACGGATTATTCCGGGCGGGTTTTAGTCAACTTTGAGGCGGGTTATGACCCAATTCGTTGAGAGTTCCTAAGTATTTTAAAGGCCTAGGGCGTAGTTCGTTGAGTCTAGATTCCAACTCAACCAACCGTTCGTCGATAGGGCGTCGGAGTAGAAAGTTATGAGAGTTACAAGTTCAGCGCAATCGGGCGTAAATGCGTTTGTGCAAAGCGGCATGGCCGCGCGCCGGATGCAGGTCGCGCGCGCCTAAAGCATCGAGGGTCGCTGAAGTTGCAGCGCCAGACAGCGTGGCCGCGCCGAAAGTTCGAGAGCTGCGAGGTTTCAGCGCCGAGGCAGGATTTTTTGGCGGAAAAACTTAGAAAAGTCAGATTTTTCTTTTAAAAGACCTTTGGAGGGTGACAAGTGTCCTCCCCATCTGATTTCTTGCATGCAATATATTGACCAAGTCTTGAAGACTTGGTCATCTTCCAATTTCTCTCTCTAAAGCTTTAGCTATCCCTTCTCTCTAAGTTTCCAAGAGAATTTCTAAGCCTACAGAAAATCTGAAAAGTGTGATAGGAAGGAAAGGTTATTACTAGCTTGTGAAGACTATTGTGGTGATATTCTTGGAGTAGGCTAGCAATTGTTGGAGTAAATTGGCTAAAAGCTCTAAGGTAACCATTCTTCTTTTATAGTTGGTATTTGGTATTGCATGTTAAGTAGGAAGAACTTTTAGTTGGAAGTAAGGCCCTTAGATTGATTGCATGTGAGAAATGTGGTTGGGATATGAAAGGATTGGTTAAAAGAACAAATGAGCATGTTGTAGCCTAAGAACTACCTTAAACTTGTTAAAATGAATTATTGTACCTTGTGGGGCAGAATTTTACACACCCAAGTTTAGGTTTGTAATCCCCTTTGCATTGTTGGATTGTTGAGCCTTGAATGTGGCATTTGGATGATAAATTCGGCCTTGAGAAAGGTGGCAAAGTATGTAGAAACAAAGGAAATGCTGCCCAATTTTCCATAGAATTTAGTGGCTTTGAGTTAGATTATTCTACATTGAAATTAGAGGTTGATGAACATATCATGGTTATTATAGGTTGAAATATTACTTGCGGTAGTTGGACCTAGCAAGTGGATTGACCAAAGAGGTATGTGAAGCTTTCCTATCTCTTGAGCATGAATAGATGAAACTATGTAGTACGGTAGACGTACAAGATTTGGTATTCTTACTCGTTTTAAGTATATGATGACTTGTTTCATTTTAAGAATGTATAATTCCCTTAGTTAGGGGAAAAGTATGATTTTACTAAAGTGTAGAGTTAATATAACAACTTTATGGGAAGTTGGTTTATTAGCTTCATAAAAGGTTAATGAGAAGAGATTTACTCTAAATAAGATAAGTATATGGAGAGGCAACTTGATTTTAAGGTATCAATTGCCCGAAGGTTTTTATGTATAAAGAAGAGTCTTTTTCAAAAGAGTTGAAGTATATAGTACTTGGGTTAAACTCCCGGTATTCTTTTATTAAAGATATGGTTAAGTGCCTTAAGTAAACTAAAATGAGAGGGTATACGAACAAGACTAATAAGAAGTTATAAGTTTTCTTAACTTATTTATGATTATGATATGATGACAGTTTGAGTTAGGGTAAGAGTATATCTGAGGGGCAAGCCCCAAGATCGTTATACCACCTTCTCCAGGGTAAGAGTATGTCTGAGGGGCAAGCCCCAAGATCGTCATACCACCTTCTCCAGTGTAAGAGTATATCTGAGGGGCAGATCCAAGATCGTTATACCATCTGCACCAGTATAAGAGTATATCTGAGGGGCAAGCCCCAAGATCGTTATACCATTTGCTCCAGTGTAAGAGTATATCTGAGGTACAAGATCGTTATACCATCTGCTTCAGGGTAAGAGTATATCTGAGGGGAAAGTCCCCAAGATCGTTATACCACCTGTTCCGTGGATTTGCTACCCATGATGCGAGGAATACCTCATGCGAGTCCTTATGGGCTTATGCGGGTGAAATAGTCCCATGCCGGCGGTACAGCCGATGCGAGGAGTACCTCATGCGGGTCCACAGGACCCATGCGGGTGAAATAGTCCCAGGAGTAGGATGGTTTTATTGATACTACGGGCGAGGTACCCTGTTTTGATCATGAGCCTCCTACTTTATGCAGTATTATATATATATACTTGTCACTCTCATTGTTAGTAAGGCACAGTAAAAGGTATTTTATTGTCTTTCATGACTCCAGCTTGCTTTTAGACTTATGATATCATATTACAGTATTTTTCCAGCTTTACATACTTGGTACATATTGTGTACTGACCCCCTTCCCCGGGGGCTGCATTCATGCCGCAGGTAAGAGTAAGCAGATTGAGGATCCTCGTTCTTAGGATCACTATTCCGGTGTCAGAAGCTCCATTCCTCCGGAAGCTTATTTATTGGTACGGATATTTCCCTGATGCTATAGGTATTTTGTACATCCAGGGGTATGGCGGGGCCCTGTCCCGCCACAGTTGTTATCTTTAGAGGTCTGTGGCCACCTATGTGTTTTGGGCTATAAGAACCAGTTGTATTATAAATACTTTGTTTAAGTATGTTTATGGAAGGCAGCCTTATCGGCTGGCCAGATATGTGTTACCCTTTTTATGAAGTTATGTGTTGTGTTATGTTCCGCTGCTATTCTCTGACATATACCTGACAGGGTACCCCAGTAGGGTACTAGTCGCGGCCCCGGGGTCGGGTCGTGACAAAAGTGGTATCAGAGCAGTTAGTCCTCGGAAAGTGTCCACGCATCGCGTTCTAGTAGAGTCTTGATTATCTGTGTCGTGCACCATATCTATAATCGTGAGGTCGCAGGATATTAGGATTGGTTTCCATTCTTTCACTCTAAGATCGTGCAATGAGCCGAGTTATAGGTTGAATCTCCCGATGTTTTCCTTTATGTATCGATTATGCCTCGCAAGGCAACCGCGCGAAGGCGGCAAGGCAAGAGTGGTGCCGCTAGCTGGACGCGAGAGTCACGAGGCACGTGCCCATCCTTACCAGAGATGATGTTTAGGCGGCGAGTTCCACGCCGCCGCCAAATTTCGCGAGTTTCGAGCGTGACGCGCCATCGAGACCGCGGTACAGAGCCTCCACCCCACAATGTGGCCTGAGTACAGAGATTACGGGGAACATATTCTTGCATCGACCAAAGATGGCGAGGTGGCAAACGACAGAGCGGCGCCAACCCTGTGAGCCGAAGCTTTGATTCGGGATTTCCTGGGTTGTCACCCACCCGAGTTCTATGGTTCGAGATTTGATGAGGATCCGCAGGAGTTTGTCCGGCAGTTACAGCGGACCATGCAGGTTCTTAGGGCATCAGAGACTGAGTCTGTTATACTAGCTTCTTACCGGTTACGCGATATTGCGTTGAACTGGTTTGAGTCATGGGTATTGTCGAGGGGTGAGGATGCTCTCCCGGTGATTGGGAGGAGTTCACAGAGGCGTTCTAGACCACTTCTTGCCTCGGAGGTGAGGAGAGCCCGCGTAGATAGGTTCTTGACCTTGAGACAGGACGGGAGGACTATCAGGGAGTACAGCCTGGAGTTTGACTCCTTGGCCAGATATGCACACACCATTGTAGCTAATATGGCAGACAGGGTTCATAGATACGTGATGGGACTAGACCGTCACATGATTACCGTGATGCAGGGGTGGCTCTTCACCGTGGATGGATATTGCCAGACGCAGCGCATTTGCCGGATTGAGGACAGAGAGCAGGATCGCTAGATTTGGGCCACCAAGAGGCTGTGACATCGGGTTCTCGTGGCGCTTCGAGGCGGGCAATTTCGAAGCAGACCAGGTCCACCTTCCACCAGACGCAGTGCTCCTCACGCTTTTCCGCAGGAGGTCCGATCGCCAGGTTATTCGCGAGCAGGTCGGGCTCCGGACGCCAGTTTTCGCGAGGCGAGATCAAAGACTAATCGAGACCACCTACCTCTCGGTGCGTTCGACGCGGTAGGTCTCATCCGGCGAGTCAGTATGGGTTCGAGATCGTGTTACTCTTGTGGCGCAGGCCATCCGGTTAGCGATTGTCCGCCCCAGCGGCGGGAGCATTACGGTTCGGCCGACGGGTTCGTTGTCGATCTTCATCTTCGATGGTTAGACGCCCGAGGCGTGGTACTTATGGGCCAAAGCCGCGCAGAGGTCGTGGTAGGGGTTCCAGCGGTCCTCGAACCGCATATATGCTATGTCCAATGACAGACCGTGAGGCATCGCGGATGTCGCCACAGTACATTATTGGTTTCTTCGTGATGTATATGCTTTGATAGATCCAGTTCTACCTTGTCCTACATATATCCTCATATCGGTAGAATAGTGGATAGAGCCCGAGTCCATAAGACCTTTGAGGTGGCTACGCGAGGTGATTCGATGGTAGCCGAGCGGCGAGTGTATAAGGCTTGTCCTGTGACTATAGATACCGCCGACTCAGCCGACTTGATAGAGTTGGATATGACGGACTTTGATGTGATTATGGGTATGGATTGGCTAGCGTCTTGCTATGCCAACGTGGACCGTAGAGAGATTAGTTCGGTTCGGTTCTACGAGCCTGCTATCGAGTGGAGGAATACCGCATCGCCGGCGGGTAAGTTTATTTCTTACCTCAAGGCTAGGAAGATGGTGCGGAAAGGGTACATCTATCATATGGTTCGGTATTCGACATCGAGGTCGAGGTACCGACCTTCGCCGATTCCGGTCGTTAGAGAGTTTCCAGACGTATTCCCAGATGAGCTTCCGGGTATCCCTCCTGAGAGGGAGATTGAGTTTTGCATTGACTTGGCGCCAGATACTCGACCGATATCTATTCCGCCATACCGGATGGCACCTGCCGAGCTGAAGGAGTTGAAGGACCAGCTGAAAGATTTGCTGGAGAAAGGCTTTATTAGGCCAAGTGTTTCTCCTTGGGGAGCACCAGTGTTATTTGTAAAGAAGAAGGATGGGACGCTGCGTATGTGTATTGATTACAGGCAGCTGAACAAGGCAACTATCAAGAACAGATATCCCCTCCCCAGGATTGACGATTTGTTTGACCAGTTGCAGGGTGCAAAGTGTTTTTCCAAGATAGACCTGCGGTCTGGTTATCATCAGGTACGAGTTAGAGAGATAGATATCCCAAAGACTGCATTCAGGACCCGGTATGGGCACTATGAGTTCAGGGTGATGTCTTTCGGGTTGACCAACGCCCCAGCAGTATTCATGGATTTGATGAATAGGGTGTTCAGGCCATTCTTGGATATGTTCGTTATAGTGTTTATTGATGATATCTTGGTGTATTCGCGCACGCAGCGGAGCATACTGATCATTTGAGGACGGTATCGAGTCCTCCGAGATCGCGATTGTATGCCAAGTTCTCGCCGCGAAGTTCGGCCGGGCGTCAGTGGCTTTCTTAGGGCATGTTATCGGGGCCGATGGTATTCGGGTTGATACAACGAAGATTGAAGCGCCAAGACTCGCCTGCACTCCACTACACCGACGGAGTGCGCGCAACTTTGGGCCTCGCAGTTATTATCGGCGGTTTGTAGAAGTTTGTTTATTTCAAAGACTTTGACTAAGCCGACTCGTAAGCGCTATGTTCGTGACGGATACTTGTGAGGAAAGTTTCCAGTTGCTAAAGGAGAAGTTGACGACCGCCTCGCTTCTACTCTTCCGCAGGCTTAGATGAATATGTGGTTTATTGACGCGCGTGTCTTAAAGTGCGTCGACGCAAAGACGGCAAGGTTATAGCTTATGCATCTCGACAGCTTAGGAAGCATGAGAAGAACTATCCCACACATGACTTGGAGTTGGCAGCAGTGATTCATGCCTTAAAGATCTGGAGACATTATTTATATGGAGTTCATGTGGACATTTACACAGACCACAAGAGTCTCCAGTACATCTTCACCGGAGGAGTGAACTCGCGCGAGACGGTGGTTGGAGCTACTTAAGGATTACGATGTTGAGATTTTATACCACCCAGGGAAGGCCAATGTGGTTGCAGATGCCCTTAGTCGCAGGTCGATGGGTAGTCTGTCTGATGTTCAGCCAGAGAAGAGGGATATGGTCCGAGAGTTACATCAGCTAGCGAGCCTTGGGGTTCGCTTGGTTGATTCTGATAGTGAGGGAATTCGGGTTCGAGAGGCCGCAGTCTTCTATCGCCGAGAGGTAAAGAGGCGGCAGATGAGGATCCGATTTTGGTAAGCATCGAGACGCCATCGTAAGGAGAAGAGTCTGTTGAGGTAGCACCGATGGGTGCTAAGATTTGAGGGCCATTGTGTTCCCGATGTGGACAGACTTCGGCCAGATTTCGTGGAGGCACACGCGCTCGTTATTCTATTCATCCGGTCGACTAAGATGTACCATGACCTCGCATGCGTGTATTGGTGGGACGGCCTAAAGAGGGGCGTTGCGGAGTTCGTGGGCACGTGCGAATTGTCGAGTTAAGATTGAGCACCAGAAGCCCGGTGGGCTGTTGCAGGCTATTGACATTCCGACTTGGAAGTGGGAGGTGGTAAATATGGATTTTATTACAGGATTACCTTCCACTCAGAGGAAGCATGATTCCATTTGGGTTATCGTCGACAGGCTGACGAAATCAACCCATTATCTTCCAGTCAGGATGACCTTTTCGGCCGAGGATTACGCGAGATCAGATATCGTGAGATTGTGAGATCGCGGTGTGCTCAGACGATTATTTCGCATGAGGAGCCCGGTTTACGGCTAACTGGAGGTCTTTCGAAGGATTAGGGACACGGTGAGTCTCAAGACGGGCGTTTCATCCTCGATCGACGGACAGCCGAGCGCACTATCCGCACAACGAGGATATGTTGCGGGCTCAGGTTATTGATTTCGTGGGTACTGGGAGGATCATTTACCTCTTGGAGTTTGCTTATAACAATAGCTACCATTCCAAAGATTCGATGGCGCCTTACGAGGCTTTATACGGGAGGAAGTGCAGGTCACCGATAGGCTGGTTCGAGGTGGGAGAAGTTCAGTTAGTCGGGCTAGACTTAGTTCAGCAGGCAGTGGATAAGGTGAAGCTTATCCAGGAGCGATTGTTGGCAGCTCAGAGTCGGCAAAGTCGATGCAGATCATCGCGCCGACACTGGAATTCGAGATAGATGATTGGGTTTTCTAAAGTACGCCACGGCGGCGTGATGAGATTTGGAAAGAAGGGAAGCTTAGCCCAAGGTACATTGGGCCGTATCGATTGTCCGTAGGGTAAAGGTTGCGCATGAGTTAGATCTTTCGTCCGATTCGAGGCGTGCATCCGCTTTTCATGTGTCTATGTTGCGGAAATGTATTGGAGATCCATCTAGAGTGCACCGGTTCAGGATGTCCAAGTGATGGAGTTATCAGATGAGGAGAGTCCCATGGCGATACTCGATCGTCAAGTTAGCGACTTGGACGAAAGACGTGGCTTCCGCTGGTGCTATATGAACGAAAACAGGGAGGAAATGACATGGGAAGCAGAGGACGATATGATGAAGAAGTATCCTCACTTATTCCCTATACATCCAGGTAACCTACTTTCCTGCTTGTTAGTTTTGATTTAGTAATTTCGCTTAGTATGTTGTGGCTCGTGGAGCTTCCTTATTTTTGCAAAAGAGTAGTTGAGAGGGTCTATGTCGATAGTATGATTTGAGTAAGCCTAGAAGGAACATTCGGGATGAATGTTTCTAAGGGGGGGAGAATGTTATACCCCGTAGTTCTGACCCTACGTATGAGAGCGCATTTAAAGCATGTAAGACTTAAAATTTTCAAAGGATAGGTTGACGGATTATTAGGCGGGTTTTAGTCAACTTTGAGGCGGTTATGACCCGATTCGTTGAGAGTTCCTAAGTATTTTAAAGGCCTAGGCGTAGTTCGTTGAGTCTAGATTCCAACGCAACCAACCGCTCAATCGATAGGGCGCCGGAGTAGAAAGTTATGAGAGTTACAAGTTCGCAAGGCAGGGCGTAAATGCGTTTCAGCAAAGCGCAGGCCGCGCACGGATGCGCGCGCGCCGGATGCGAGGTCGCGGCGCCTAAAGTAATCGAGGGGTCGCTGAAGTTGCAGCGCAGCGCCAGATGCAGCGCCGCGCGCCAAAGTTCGCAGAGCTCGCGAGGTTTCAGAGCGCCGAGGCGGATTTTTGGGCGGAAAAACTTAGAAAAGTCGATTTTCTTTTAAAAGACCTTGGGAGGGTGACAAGTGTCCCCCATCTGATTTCTTGCATGCAATATATTGACCAAGTCTTGAAGACTTGTTCATCTTCCAATTTCCTCTCTCTCTAAAGCTTTAGCTCTCCTTCTCTCTAAGTTTCCAAGAGAATTTCTAAGCCTAAAGAAAATCAAAAGTGTGATAGGAAGGAAAGGTTATTACAAGCTTGTGAAGACTATTGTGGTGATATTCTTAGAGTAGAGGCTAGCAATTGTTGGAGTAAATTGGCTAAAAGCTCTAAGGTAACCATTCTTCTTTATAGTTGGTATTTGGTATTGCATGTTAAGTAGGAAGAACTTTTAGTTGGAAGTAAGGCCCTTAGATTGATTGCATGAGAAATGTGGTTGATATGAAAGGATTGGTTAAAAGAACAAATGAGCATGTTGTAGCCTAAGAACTACCTTAAACTTGTTAAAATGAATTATTGTACCTTGTGGGGCAGAATTTTACACACCCAAGTTTAGGTTTGTAATCCCTTTGCATTGTTGGATTGTTGAGCCTTGAATGTGGCATTTGGATGATAAATTCGCCTTGAGAAAGGTGGCAAAGTATGTAGAAACAAAGGAAATGTCGCCCAATTTTCCATAGAATTTAGTGGCTTTGAGTTAGATTATTCTACATTGAAATTAGAGGTTGATGAACATATCATGGTTATTATAGGTTGAAATATTACTCATGGTAGTCGACCTAGCAAGTGGATTGACCAAAGAGGTATGTGAAGCTTTCCTATCTCTCGAGCATGAATAGATGAAACTATGTAGTACTAGACGACAAGATTTGGTATTCTTACTGCTTTAAGTATATGATGACTTGTTTCATTTTAAGAATGTATAATTCCCTTTAGTTAGGGAAAAGTATGATTTTACTAAAGTGTAGAGTTAATATAACAACTTTATGGGAAGTTGGTTTATTAGCTTCATAAAAGGTTAATGAGAAGAGATTTACTCTAAATAAGATAAGATATATGGAGAGGCAACTTGATTTTAAGGTATCAATTGCCCAAGGTTTTTATGTATAAAGAAGAGTCTTTTCAAAAGAGTTGAAGTATATAGTACTGGGTTAAACTCCTGTATTCTTTATTAAAGATATGGTTAAGTGCCTTAAGTAAACTAAAATGAGAGGTATACGAACAAGACTAATAAGAAGTTATAAGTTTTCTTAACTTATTTACGATTATGATATGATGACGCTGAGTTAGGTAAGAGTATATCCGGCGGGCAAGCCCCAAGATCGTTATACCACCTTCTCCGTGGTAAGAGTATGTCCGAGGCAAGCCCCAAGATCGCCATACCACCTTCTCCAGCAAAGAGTATATCCGAGGGGCGATCCAAGATCGTTATACCATCCGCACCAAGATAAGAGTATATCCGGCGGGCAAGCCCCAAGATCGCTATACCATTTGCTCCAGCAAGAGTATATCCGAGGTACAGCCCCAAGATCGTTATACCATCCGCTTGTGGTAAGAGTATATCCGGCGGAAAGTCCCCAAGATCGTTATACCAATTGCCCGTGGATTTGCTACCCACGACGCGAGGAATACCTCACGCGAGTCCCATGGGCTTACGCGGTGAAATAGTCCCACGCCGCGGTACACCTGATGCGAGTACTCTCACGCGGGTCCACAGGACCCACGCGGTGAAATAGTCCCGTGAGTAGGATGGTTTTATCGATACTACGCGAGGTACTGCTTTGATCATGAGCCTCCTACTTTATGCAGTATTATATATATATACTTGTCACTCTCATTGTTAGTAAGGCACAGTAAAAGGTATTTTATTGTCTTTCATGACTCCAGCTTGCTTTTAGACTTATGATATCATATTACGATTTTCCCACTTTACATACTTGGTACATATTGGTAATCGACCCCTTCCCGGGCCGCTCACGCCGCAGTGGTAAGCATCGAGGATCCTCGTTCTGTGATCACTATTCCTGTCGAAGCTCCATTCCTCGGAAGCTTATTTATCGGTACGGATATTTCCCGATGCTATAGGTATTTTGTACATCCGTGGTATGGCGGGCCCGTCCCGCCACGCTTGTTATCTTTAGGTCTGTGGCCACCTATGTGTTTCTGGGCTATAAGAACCAACAGATTATAAATACTTTGTTTAAGTATGTTTATGGCACTTTATCTACCGCCGATACATGTGTTACCCTTTTTATGAAGTTATGTGTTGTGTTATGTTCCGCTGCTATTCTCTGACATATACCTGACAGGGTACCCCAGTAGGGTACTAGTCGTGGCCCCGGGGTCGGGTCGTGACACCAACTTTCGGCCAAGGCACACCTTTAAGGCTAGGGGTGTGAAATCTTGTCTAACTCTTGGTTCACCATCTTCCTAACACATCAAGGAAGAACACTTAAAAGTTTAAGAATTGTTGGACAAATTTAGGTCAAGAAATGAGGGCAAAGCCGAGAGCACACTCAAGGGAGGGAGGATATATCAAGTCTTGAAATGTTCTAAGTGTGGAAGATTTCATCAACTAGTAGTGTATATATAGGACAACCAAGGGCTAGGATGAAGGCAAGTGTGTGGTTGAGATTGGGGACAAGTGTGTGTGGGTCCCACAAGCCACTTGTCCAACACAAAAAATATCTTGCAAGACAAGGCCACTTGTCTTGCCACTTGACACACAATTTCGGCCACAAGGCCACCTAGGGGGTGACACGTGTCGCCCTCCTATTCGTCCAAAATATTTCATCTTCCGAAAATATCCACAATGGCCAAAATCTCGAAAACAAAGTGGTCCCCACAAAACCGTAAATTTCTCCCGTGGGCCCCACGTGACCAATTCCGGAAATAAAATTCCAAAATTTTCTAATATTCCAAGAAGTCCGAATACCAAAACTGGGAATCCAATTCCCATTAACGAACCTTTTTCCTTCACAAAATCCAGAAACTTTTCCGTCGAAAAATCACATCTTTCTTCCTTTCCAATTTTTATGTCGTATTCTCGTACGTACGTCCTCACATACATACCCTGGAACTACGGGGTGTAACACACATCCCACCTCACTCGCGACTCTAGTAATTTCCTTCACCTATTTAATTTAGGGTTATCCAACGGACGACTACTCGACCGCCTAACCCGACATCGAGATCAATACCGATATTCTAGATCGCCAGACGGGTCGAATTTTCCCCGACCCCGCCCCTTGCCACCGTTGCACAACAGTTATTTCACAATTTGACCGTTGTGCAACAACCAAATTTCACCCTCCATCCCAACCCCCCTACCCTCTTAATATTAATTTTAACCCCTAAGTTATTATATTTACACTTTAACTCAATTGTTTCAACTATAAATACCTCATTTTCTCTTCATCTTTCTCATAAATCTTCCTACAATCTCTCTAATAATCTCTCATTTTCTCTACATTGTCTACTAAATTTTTAATTTTATTTATTCATTTGGGAGTGAAGTTGGCAACTAGCTTGAGGATTATCCATCGAGCAAAGTTTCAATTTTCAACCTCTCGATTGCACGTCAGCGTTTGGTACATTCGTTCCTTCATTAAATTATTGTTGTTTGTTTACTTTAATTAGGGCACTTAATTTCATTATCTTTAATTATTTATTTGCATAATTATAATGAAAGGATTTAAATGTATGATTACGGGTAAGGGTAAGGGTATTTCTTCTAGTCATCATATTCCTCTTAGACATGACGATTTTATTGATACTGAATTATTTCCTGAAGTGCCATTAGATTTAGACGAGGAGCTATTTTCTGGAACTCAACAAGATTTTAATTTAGAAGATAATCTAGATGACACACCCACTAATCTAGATGACACGCCCACTAGTGCACCTCAAACTGAACCGCCTCATATTCCCCGTCGTATGAGATGAGGCCCACCACAACGAAAATTAAAATAAAATGTATGGACTTTTTTTATAGCGACATAGAAAATCAAGTAGTTAGATTTCAAACTTGTAAAAATATTTATATATTTAAAATGGGAAAAGGTCAGAGCGGGACATAAGGTTTAACTACGCATTTGCTAAGATTTCACAAAGCTAGGTGGGAGGAATACCTGGCTAAAAATGCGGGTGCGCCAATGCCCTCTCAGACGGGACAAAGTTGATATACTGTCCCGGACCAGGTATAGAGTCAAATTAACCCTATGACGGGGGGAATTGTAGGCCCTAAATACGATAAACAAAGAGATAGAGAAGCATTATCAAAATTAGTTGCAGTGGAGGGTTTGCCTTTTCCATTTCCTTCTTCTCCTGGTTTTATTCGTTACATAAGAGATATGTATAATCCTGCTTATAACGGTTTTCCTAGATCAACAGTTAGGAGAGACGTTTTTAAATCTACACACGAATATCAATAATATTTACTTTATTTATTATATCATTTTCCTGGCAAAATATCTATTACGTCTGATATAGGCTGTAGTACTAACGACTATGATTATTTAACGGTAATATGTCATTGGGTAGATTATAAATGGTCTATGTAAAAACGTATTTTAGCGTATAGATAGTAGGCACACTAATATTCTTATTTCAGATAATATTTTTTTAGTTTGCGATTATTATGGAATAACTGATAAAATAATGAGTATTACATTAGATAACGCTTCTTCTGATATTTCTGTTATTAGATTATTAAAAAATGTTTTAACTCCATCTTTTTTAGATCATTTCATATAAAATGTGCATGCCATATTTATAACTTAGTTGTAAAAGATGGTCTATCACTTTTTGCAGACATTCTTGAAAAAATATAATTTGGTATAAACTATATTTTAAAAGTAATAGAATACAATGAATAAAAGATTATAATTTTTTTTATCACGATTGCCAGCTACCTTACAGAAAAATTCCCGAAGAAGTATGCACTAAGTGGAATCCAAATGACCTACCACTTCCATCTCCCAAAAATCCAAATGACCCACCACCTATTGAAAAAATTAGAGAAGAAGTGTTGTCTAGCATACGAGATGAATGTAAAAAAGTATATACGCATTACCAACAAGAAAGTGCTAGCAACCAACCGACTTCCATGTCATCTTCTTCTTCAACACAAACTAAAAAATGACATGTTGTTTCTGCGGCTAGTATTGAAAGCCTAAGACATAGAATGTTTAGTGGTAACATTTCTAACCAAGTTAGCGAGTTTGATGTTTTTATTTTGCAGGGTGTTCTACGAAGCAATTGTCAATGAAGAGGGACGTGAAAGACTTGCTAAAATACTGGACGGAGAATGAGAAGACATTTCCAACACTATCTAAGATGGCCCGAGATGTGTTGAACATTCAAGCGTCATCAACAGTGTCTGAAATCGCTTTTTCGGCCGGCATACATCAAATAGGAGAGCAGATACACTCATTAGCGGGAGACAACTTGGAGATTGCAGTATTATTCAGAGATTGGATACGAGCGGAGAGGAGAAGGTGCGGTTAACTGCAGATCAACGGGTTAAGACTACAACTACAACGAAATCTTATCCAACGGAGGTGGAAACGACGTCGACCAATTTGATCAACAAATACCAATTCCAACCGAAGAACCACAAGAAATTATAAAGAAACTAGAAAATGTGTTTCTTAAAATGTAATTCTTTTAATTGCAATTTTACTATGTTATTTATTTATAACTTTCAATATCACGAAGTTGCAATTTTGAAATTGTATTACCAAAAAAAATCATATTTCTATTAAATAATATAAGAGGCACAAAAACAGCATTGTGATATTTTTGTTAAACTATCTTGTTGTGTGTGTGTTATTTTTATAATTTAAGGGCAAGAAAAAAATTGACCAACCCCGACCCGACTCCCGACTCCCGCCAAATTTCACCAAATCCCTACTACCCTAGTCCCGCGGTGTTCGACCCGCCAACCTCGCCCACCCCACCCGCCGCCTGTCACACCCATAATTTAATTTGAACAATCCTTAATTTATTTTGATCGGAAATGGCAATCATATTCTAATTCAAGGCTACGACACTACTTAAACACAACCATCTCCCCCACCCTTTTACCCTAAAAAATATCCTATATGCTCCTAACATCATTAAAAACTTAATCTCTGTTAGGAAATTTGCTAGTGACAATTCCGTATCTATTGAGTTTGACCCTTATGGTTTTTCTCCAAGGACCTACATACGGGACAATCCTTACGAAATGTACAGCTGGGGACCTCTATCCTTTTTCATCCACTTCCGCTGCAAGTGTCAATCAACAAACCTCTCTAGTCACAATCTCTCCATCAACTTGACACAGTAGACTTGGGAATCCAGGGGCACCGATTATTAATTTTCTTAGAAGTCAAAATTTTATTCAATGAAATAAAGGGAATTATACCCTCAACTGCTACTTTTGTCCTCTAGGGAAGCATGTTATACTACCTTTTATGTTCTCATTGAGTGTAACTTTTTCTCCTTTTGATATCATTCATGTGGATTTATGGACATCTCCTATTACTATCAATCTGGATCACAAATATTATTTGGTGCTTTTGGATGACTTCTCTCATTTTCTTTGGGTTTATCCTCTAAAATATAAGTCCCAAGTTTACTCCATTTTCTAGAATTTCAGGTGTATGTTAAAATCCAGTTTTAGAAGAACATCAAAATATTTCAATGTGACAATAGTCGTGAGTTCGACAATTCCATTTTTCATAAATTTTGTGATAACAATGACATGGTGTTTCGATTCTCTTGCCCCCATACCTCACCTCAAAATGAAAAAGCCAAAAGAATCATGCGCACCATCAATAATATGATCCACACATTCCTCATGCATGCTTCTATCCCCTTATTGTTTAGCCCACACTTTACACATGGCAGCCTATATTCTCAATATTTTACCAACGAGTACGCTTCATAATAAAACTCCAACCGAAATTCTCTTCCATCGAATCCCCTCCTATGGTCACCTTCGTATTTTGGTTGTCTATGCTACCCGATTCTCACCTACATGGCTCCTCATAAAATAGCGCCTAGGAATACTCTTTGTATCTTTTTGGGTTTCCCGTTAAATCATAAGGGGTACTTATGCTCTGATTTGTCCACAAATAAAATCATAGTCTCTCGTCATGTCACATTTGAGGAGCACATTTTCCCATTTGCAAATACCCGTAAATACCAAGTCATTGATTATACCTTTCTAGACGATTCAGACACATCTTTTCTCATCCGAAACATAATCTATGGAACTAGTAGTCAGGTCCATTCTGTAACTCCAACAACCACCACTACTTCAAATTTCATGCCTCTACACATCGCTCGCCACGGCAGTATGTTGTCACCACCATCCCATTCCCCGTCACACACTACCCGCATCCAACAGCCCACCCCACAACCCTCGGCACCAACCCAGCCTGCGTCGACCACCCCACAACCCTCATCACCAATCCCTCAGCCTCCGTTGACCACTCTCATGCCCGATGCTCTCGTCAACCCCTCATTACCCCACTGTCCGAAATAGTCAGTATTCTGAAACATCACATGGAAACCCGTGCCCGACATGGGGTTTTCAAACCAAAAGTCCACTTTAACCTATCCACTCAAACCATCTCACATATACATAAAAACCCAAAATTAGCCAAGCTTGACTCGAATTGGCGGCCATGTGTGAAGAATTTGATGCGCTAATTACACAATACACTTGGATCTTGCCCCGAAACCAGATGGGGTGAATGTAATTCATTACATGTGGCTATATCGTCATAAATTCAGAGAACGAGGTAAGCTTAGACGCCATAAGGCGAGACTTATGGAAAATGGCACAAGGCAATAAGAGGGAATTGATTGTGGTAGACCTTCAGTCCAGTGGTTAAACCAACCACCATCCGCATTGTTTTGAGCATTGCTATGGGAAAGAATTAGATGATTCATCAGCTTGATGTAAAAAACGTGTTCTTACATGGGGATTTGAAAGAAATCACATACATGCATCAACCACCTGCCTTTATGCATCCTTCGGCTCCTCAGTATGTCTGTCGGCTTCGAAAGTCATTTTATTGCTTGAAACAAGCCCCCAGGCTTGGTATAACTCACTTTTTATTTTTCATTGAGGTAATGACACTGGATACCTTTTGCTCTACGTATATGATATCGTCCTGAGTGTCTCCTCTGATGTGCTGAAAAACGAGATCATTACTATGCTCAAATCCGAATTTGTCATGCCAAACTTGGATAAGTTGAATTATTTCTTAGGGATCTCCGTGACCAGATATGAGAATGCAATGTTCCTATGTCAACGTAAGTATGCTTAGGAGATTGTTACAGGGCTAAAATGGCAAACTGTAAAATCATGTCCACTCCAGTTGACTCAAAGTCAAAACTTAGCGCAGATAACGGAGATCCGATGCTTGATCCTTCTATTTATAGGAGTCTCGCTGGTGCACTTCAGTATCTTACTTTAACTAGGACCGATATTGCCTATGCGGTTCAACAGGGATGTTTGTTCATGCATGATCCCAGAGAGCCTCACTTCACATCCATAAATGTATCATTCGGTATGTTAAGGTTACTCTTGACTATGGGGTATATCTTTATTCATCTGCACCGACCAGACAATATCATATACATACACAAATTGGGGCGGTTGTCCAGACACACGTCAATTTACTTCCAGCTATTATGTATTTTTGGGTGATAACCTCATATCAGGGCCTGCAAAATGGCAAGCCACACTTTCCCGTTCGAGTGCAGAAGTAGAATATAGAGGCGTTGCGATCGTTGTTGGCTTAGAAACCTCCTTCTAGAGCTTCATTGTCCCTTACGTAAGGCATCTCTCAGATAATCGTGATAACATATCCGTTGTTTACTTATCTCATAACTCTGCTCAAAGATCAACGAACTAAACATATTTAGACGGATATTCATTTTGTTCGTGAGTAGGTTGCTATGAGCCATGTTCGGTGTTACATGTTCCTCTTTCTATCAAGACATAGATATATTCATTAAGGGACTTCCTCGGTAGTTGTTCCTTGACTTCAGATCCAGTCTCAACGTCCGACCTCTTTCCGCTCCAACTGAGGGGGTGTGATAGAGAATATATTAATATTCTCCATTTATTATGTAATCATTATTCTAGTGTAATTATGTAAAGTAGATCCTTCTCCAATTAGATTTGTAAATTTTAAACACCTATAAATATTGCATCAATGAGAAGCCTACAAGCAAAGAAAATTACACTATTCTACAATTTTCATCCATAGTTTGCTTGTCCTAGTTTGTTTATATCCTTTTATGGTAAAAGCTTATACTCCTTCCGTCTCAATTTATGTGATACGTTTTGCTTTTCGAGAGTCAATTTAAATTTTGAAGATAAATTGGATTAGATTAACTCAATATTTTAACATTGCAATTTATATATTTGAACACTACATGAAAAATACTATAAGTTCCAACTTTCCTCATATCACTTTGATGGAAAAATAAAAATACATCTTAAAATGTTGGTCAAAGTTAACGTAATTTAAATCTCAGAAATCGAAAAATACCACATAAATTTAGACCGAGGGAGTAAAAGTAAATTTTTTGTATTTCGAAAAGTAAATAAGCTAACCAGCTGCAAGAGCAACACTTTTTCAAAGAATGGCAGTTAATATTCCTTCCCTCGAAAATTACATTATGTAAATGTGTATTAACTTTTTTATGTCTGTATTGAATCATCTTAATTTTTTTTATATATTTATTTTTTAATTTTTTAATTTCATCAGTATAAATTATACATCTGTTGCTGAAGCTAAGTAACTTGTAAGAATGTGGAATAATTTCCCTTAGAGATTTATTTCATTAATCACAATATATATAATTGTACAAAGGTGATTCTTAATACAATAAGAATCATAAGTTACCTTAAATACATGATGATAATAAATACAATATATATTGTGAATATTTGCAGAATATTCGCTAATACTCCCCTTCAGACGGAGCTAAGGAGGCCAAATGCTCAGCCGGATCTCAAGTCCAGGAACAAATTGTCCGGTAGTCTCTTTGTAAAGATGTTTGCATACTAATACGAGGAGGGTACATGTAGAATTTTGACTTGACCACGGCACCTTCTCACTGACAAAATGGATATCCATCTCATTATGTTTGGTCCACACGCCGACCAGATTATGAGACATGTAGATGACATATATGTTATCACAATAGACTATAGATGTCTTGCGCAATGGACAACTGAGCTCCAAGAGAAGATTCCGGAGCCAACAGAGTTCAACAACTACATTAGCAACACCCATATACTGCTTTAAGACCGAGCGATAACACGGATTGTCGCCGCGTATCAAGAGATAAGATTATCCCCTAAAAACACACAATAGCCTGAAGCAGAGCGTCGCGTGTCCGGGCACCCTGCCTAATCAACATATGTGTAAGAGAGAAACTTGTTCGGAGCGGAGGGGTAGAGATGCAACTCATAGTCAAGAGTACCTTTAATGTATCTGATAATACGCTTAAGAGCAGCAAAATAAGGTTCCCTCGGGACATGCATGAACAAACACACCTGCTGAACGACATATGCAATGTCGTTCGTGAATGTGAGGTACTGAAGAGCACCTGCAAGACTCCGATAGAGAGTAGGATCAGACACTGGATCACCCTCAGAAACACTGAGCTTGGATTTTCAATCAACAAGAGTAGGCACAGCCTTGCAATTCAACATCTTAGCTCTGAACATAATTTCTTCTGCATACTTACGCTGACTCAGGAACATAGTGTCTGCAGATCTAGTAACTGATATACCCAAGAAGTAACTCAGCTTGCCCAAATCACCATAGCAAATTCATTTGAGAAGAGCAATAATGTCATTATTTAATTTGTCAGATGAGGCAGTGAGAAAAATGTCATCCACATATAATAATAAGTAAGCAATGTCACTACCATGATGAAAAATGAACAGAGAGGTGTCACACCTGCTGCAAATAAATCTAATTTGCATAATATACCTGACAAAACGGTCATACCAAGTACGAGGTGCCTGTTTTAGAACATAGAGTGACTTCCTGAGACGACATACATATTGGGGAACGACAGGATGAAAAAACCAGGTGGTTGATGCATATACACAGTTTCTTTCAAATCTCCATGAAGAAATGCGTTCTTGACATCTAGCTGATGAATTGGCCACTTTTTACCCCTAGTAATACTAAGAACAGTACGAATCGTAGCCGGTTTAACAACCGGGCTAAAAGTATCACCACAGTCAATGCCTCTTGTTGATTAGTTCCATTTGCCACAAGTATAGCCTTGTAGCATTCCAAAACACCACTGTCTCTGAATTTGTGACGAAAAAACCACAAACATCTGATCATATTCACCCCCTCTGGTCTAGGTACTAGATCCCAAATATGCTGCTTAGTTAAAGCATTATATTCCTCAGACATGGCCGCATTCCAATTAGGGTCAACTTTAGCCAATTTTGGGGTTCTTTGGAAGCCGAGAAATGGCTCGCGCATGTGTTAAATCGACTTTGGGTTTGAAAATCCCGTGTTTGGAACGAGTTTCCATTTGGTGACTGGGTACAGTGGGTGGCTGCATTGGTTGAGTAGGAGGGTCCGAAACAGATAGAGATGGGGAAGATGGATGATTTTCCATCTGAGTACTAGATGACGTGAAAATGGAAGATCGGCGTGCGCGCATCCCCTGTGGGCTACCACAAGGCAAGTTGTTAGTGAGCTGATTTAGAATGATGGGAGATAGGACTGGTTCATCAAGAAATGAATAGTTTGGTTTTCGATATTTTTGAGGGTCCGAAAATAGAAATATCGCCTCGCCAACGCGACGTGACGTAGAAATATAAGTCTGACGGTTGGACAAGTCATAACACAGATATCCCCTATGGTTGGGTGGAAAATTAAGGAATACACCTGGTGTAGTTCTAGGAGCCAACTTATGAGGGGTGGTAGAAGTAAGATTGGGATAACACAAACAACCGAAGATCCGTAGGTGGTCATAAGATGGAGTCTTACGATATAGAATGTCTGTGGGGGTCTTGTTTTGTAGAGTGCTAGTAGGTAAAATATTTAGAAGGTATTCTACCATTTTGACAGCATAGACCCAGAAATATGATGACAGACATGCATGAAAGAGGAGAGTACGGATCATGTTATTAACAATGCGAATAATTCGTTCAGCTTTACCATTTTAAGGGGAGGTGTGAGGATAAGAGAAGCAAAATACCATGCCTTGTTGAGAGCAAAAATTATGGAAAACCAAATTATTAAATTCACGTTCGTTATCACATTGAAAGGATTTTATTGATTTTTCAAACTGAGTTTTAATAAATTTGTGAAACCCAAGAAATTTAGCAAAAACCTCAGATTTGAATTTGAGTTGATAGATCCATACAAAATGTGAAAAATCATCTAATAAAACAAGATAAATTTTGTGACCTAGAGAGCTAACAACAGGAGAGGTCCACAAGTCAGCATGAACAATGTCAAATGGTGAAATCAGAATCATCAAGAAGTGAAGATGAGTATGCTTGCCAAGCGGACAAGAAAAACAGTTTTGAGCAAGTTTCTCATTATTATATTTAATACGCTGATTATTTCTAAGAAAGGAAAAAACATGATCTCCTGGATGTCCGAGCCTATTGGCTGTGGACGAAGACAATGCAAAGAAGTGAGATCGGTTGTTGAGTTCGACAGAATAGTTTGTGAAAGGGTAGAGGTCTCCCATACTATTGCAGCGCATAAGAATTCTCCCCGTATTGAGATCCTTCACAGAGAAACCAAAATGGTCAAAATCTATAGACACCAAATTATTACGAGTGAATTTCCTAACAGATATCAACTTTTTAATATTTTGAGGGGCGTAGAGGACATGGTTAAGTGAGAAGGTGGATGGGATTTTTAAACGCGAGTATTGCCATAACTGCAATTAGAATGCGTGATCAATGCCAACAAGAATGTATCGAGGATACTTTAACCAAGCTGGGAAAATTACCAAGAGTCGGTCGCGTGTGATGGCTCGAGTCCATATACCAATTATTGTCGTAGTTGCAGAGCGAGAGTGTTGAAAGCTCGGCCCAAATCTGGGTTGCATAACTTGCATCCGCTGGGCTAAAGGAAATTGCTGGGTCGACATCGACGGGTCCGCTGGCGAGACGGGCTCGCTGCGCCGGATCGAGAACACCGGGCCGCCATCGCCGTAAATTGACCCGCTTTAAGATCGCCGCCATCGCCGCCGCCAGGCATTCGCCATCGCGAGGCAAAGGACACCGCAAACTATCGCCGCTGCGCATCCGCTCCATCGCTGAGGCGCGACGCAAATCGCCACATCGCTATTATGCTCGCCTTTGCCGCGACTTCTCCTTGTTTCTCGTCCGCGACTCGCCGCCGCCTCCACCGCGCTTCTACCGCTGTTGTCCGGCGGTGGTGGAGCAGTGGTGATGGTCGACGACTGCAAATTTTCAACGACTAATGCTTTTTGACTGTGCTCATACTGTTTAGCACGTCGTGTTTCTTCCAACAACAATTGTGAACGCGCCTTGTCAAAGTCAAGTGGATCACCGTTGAATCATTGTTGCAAGAGTATCATATTCCCTTTTGGTAATCCCGCAATGAGTTGTAGTACTATTTTAGTCTCGTAAACCGCTGTCCCAACATGAGAGAGTTGATCGGCATAAGTTTCAGCTTGCTTTGCAATAATGTATACGTTGTTAAAATTCAAGACAAGTGTTGTTGAATCGCTTCTAAATACACCGCCCGAGTATTTTTATTATCCCAAATATGTCTTCCAAACGCATCCAAAGTTCGCGCGTCAAGCACCGCCGTGATAGTACAAAGCAAGTCCTTCGAGACGGTACCATAAATCCATCGTTTGACAATAACGCCAAGACGGAGCTACGCCGAATCATCAATCTCGCAGGGCGGTGGATTGAATCATCAATGTGGTCGAGCACGCTATACGCCGCACGCATGGATATAAAATAGTTCTACCCACATAAAATATTGACATTCTTCTTGATCAAGAATAATAGAACAAAATTTTGATGTTTCAGACAAAGAAACGCAAGCATTTAAAAGAAGACTTTGAGGAAAAGAGCAAAGGCCAATTAATTCGGAGGTAGAACCATAGGTAGGGGGAGACATGATAGCCATAGGGTTAGAAATTCAAAGAGAAAAGAATCTACCGAAAGGAGTGGGGTAAACATTAGAGAATTTCTAGGGTTTAGGGAATTTAGGCTATTGATGCCAAGTAAGAATGTAGAATAATTTTCCTTAGGGATATCTTTCGTTAATCACAATATATATAGTTGTACAAAGGTGATTCATAATACAGTAAGAATCCTAAGTTACCTTAAATGCATGATACTAATAAATACAATATATACTGTGAATATTTGAAGAATATTCGCTAAGGTAACTGACCAATATTATCGATCGGTGACATCTTATTCAAAAGGTTAAAACAGACTAAAGATTTTAGTAACAACATATTATTTTCAGTCTATATTACATTATGCTTGTAGTTACGTATACCCCTTGAGAATCATTTACTAAATTATCCTTAATTGAATAATGCTTATTTGATATGGTTTCTTGGTTAATTTTGAAAAAACAAAATTAATATCTTATTTGATATGTAAAAAAACATTTATTGTGAACTAAAGGTAAAATCTACAAACGCCATATTATATGAACTAGAAGGAATATTATTCTATCACTGAAAAAGGAAAAAAACGGACTTGTAAAAAAGTGAACTCTCGTTCCGCAAATTAACATAACTTTAGTATTCTCCGATTCAAACTAATTGTTTACTTAGCATTTAGCGCACCTTCCGTAAAAATACAAACTCATAGAAAAGAAAGGATAGGTGTGTTGATACCCAATTTTGTCTCATCTTTAACGATTTCATTTTGATCGCCCTTTATCTTTAATTAATTTCACTATGCTTCTAAGTCTTGAAAATTCTCAAAAATAAGCAATTTTAATATTTTTTACTAATACGACATAATTTTAAAAGATCGACATTACATTTATAATTAAAATATAAGTAAATAATTTATTGATAATTGATTTTCTACGATTCTCATCAATTATCAAATTAATAATTTTCACATGATTGTTATAATTTACTTAAATTATATATATATATATATAGTAAATCAACCACACCGTATTTTACGTATGTGTGTATTTTTAGAAATTAATTAGGAACAAAGAAGCATATTTTAATTAATTAAGAAAATTGGATTAGCTACCCATTAATACCATAATCTTCTAATTAATCATCAACTTTTTAGAATCCCGTTCTATTTCCCACATTTAAAACAATACACTTAATTTCTACCCATAAATCAGCCCAACTCCCATTTATTTTAATTCCCTCAAGCCCAAACACTCCCCATTTCTTTAGCCAGCAGCCCAACGTCCTCAAGGACCTTTTTGCCCACTGCACTCCCAAAACCTCGCACTCCACCTGATCTTCGCCGCTCTTCCCTTTACTCGCTGGACAAATGCCACCACCCTGCCACCCATCACCCATCATCCACTTTTCCCTTTTGAGCCCTCTGCACTTTTAAACCGTTATAACCACTGAAGCTCTTCGATTCAGTGGGTAAAATACTAATTCTTGTCCGTTCAAGCTTCTACCCAAAGGAGCGAGTCGTGCATTGACGCCAACAAATTTCATTCCTTCAAATCCATCCTAAAAGGTGTGGATTCTAACCCATTTTTCAGACTCGCTTGTCTAAATAAAAATATACTTTCCCTTTCGTTTGAACTTGAATTTCAAACGGAAACCCCTCAATGGGTGACTATAAATACATCCCTGAGTTTGTGTTTAGGGAGAAGATTTTTTTCGGCCTTCAAAAAACAAGAACAAAAAGAACACTTATGAATACAAGCTCTGAACAGTCCCCAAGATCATGTTTTCTACTCACAATACTAGCTCAATCAAAATCACAAAATATTCTCAAACATCATTTTATTGCATAGTATAAAACATCTCCGAGCGGATTCGACGAGTCGAGACGACGTCTCGGTTCGCTGCCCGGAGAAGGTAAATCCGACTTTCTCTCAGTTCATTCTGTGTTACTGTATGTTTGTGTGTCGTAATGTTTTATTTAGTTCATTCAGATTATTGTATTCATTGATGCATAAAAGTGATGTCGACTATAGTTTAATTGTTTGTTAGTCTATCCATTTGATCTAATACACAAATATGTCAGGTCGGTTTATATTCAAGATCATGCGATTGATACACTATTTTTGTACTTGCTTCGCAGCACCATGACATAAGTGATCGGTCTAAGACTTGTTTATTTCATTTCCTTCACGTGTCCCGCATTCTATGTTAAGTAATGACAAATTTGGTCTATGACATGATATATCGTTATAACTTGTTTTTCTATGATTTAACGAGTCGTGGCATCTTTATGCCTCTCGCTATCATGTCGTAAACTTGTGTCTCAGAATTTAGAATTGTAAAAAATAATTATAAGAGGTATCAGGTAGGTACGGTTGTGATTTCGGATTCTATTGATTGTTCGAGACTAAAAATATTAAAACCCGCCATATTATATCCGCTATCATAATAAGAGTCTCATACGTGCCTAGTGATTCTATTTGAATATGATTGACTAAGCTACAATGTCAAATATGTCGTTCCCGGAAAATTCTTGTTCTTAGTAACATGTTATGAATTTGTTATTTTTGTTTTTGTTTTGTCGAAGGCTGCCTGAAAACTAAGTAGTAATATTCAAAAGAACCTTTATCTTACTTGGTTACTGTTCTGTTAGAGACTACTATTGAATGCACATCAAGCTTGAACCTTTGTGATCTTAAAATTTTCAAGACTAGATTAAATATGATAGTTATGGTATCTCATTTGATTTATCTTGTTAAAGTCCTTTTATTTCGGGGTACTAATTCTGCGCCACTCTTCTTCTTTACATGAACTGGGAAATTTCAAATCCCGAATATCCTGGAGGTGCATTAATGAACTGTTGGATATTTGATGGGGGTCACTACACATTTTGGTGCACTTGCTGCTATCCGAGGTTACCAGATTTCGAGGCAACACTCGAAATACGTGTCATACTTGATGAGAGAAATTTGCTACTGCCCCTTAAAGGCAAGTAGCTGCTGCTACCTGAGTTGCAGTTGCTGCATTTTATAGCTGCATCATTGTTGTAATATTGGCCCAAACTCGGGGCTATTTGGTGCATTATTTGGGACTGTGTTGCTGAATTTTGGGCTGATATATGGGCTATTTCGATCGAGCTGAATCGAATTTGCGCCGCTGGTTACATTTTTGTATTGACTATTTAACCTCTTCGATAGCATGCCTTGCTTAATTTCGATAACTCCGGTGTCCGCGCATACCGCTATACCAACATGCTTTGGGGGCGACTAGATTGACTAACGAGTCACTAGTTCGCAACCATGATTTGTTTGGGATGTCCCTTTACAAAAAATATAGATCTGACCCTTCCGTAATTAAAACTCCTACTGTTTTTTACGGATCCAAGGTTTTACTCAGATTTATTTATTTTACTAACTCTTTTACTAAGTGTCTTAGAAAATTTATGAGGCGCATCCTAAAGTTAAAGCCCAGAAAAAGAAAATAAAAAGCAAATACACTAAGTTCTCTACTCCTCTTTATATGATTTTTTATTTCTTGTTAAATGATATCTTATTTAAATATTTACATACCTAGTTTAAATATCTCTTAGTTTAATAATTGTAGAACACCTTTAGAATTGTGAATACATGTTAGCACAATAATATCAACCTAAGTTGACCGGACAACCGCAAGTTAGCGGATCCTATAGAATTCCTAACCCCTTTCCTTTAGATAATAAAGTTAACCCTTACCCTAATCTCATTAGTTTCACAGACCATCAAACGGAGATCATTTGTAGCATGTTTATGCTATTTGAAGTGTTCTAATTTACTAGACTAATTAGGTGGAGACTCTTTAAAGACAATTAAGAATCAACCATACGTAGTACAATCGCTTTGACTCTGCTAAAATGGGTATTACAACACGGCGACTACTGGGAATACTTAGTTCTTAACCATAACATACATAGGTTAATTATCGTGCTTTATCTTTTCTATATTTTATGCTTTCACACTTATTTGCTTTTATGTTTTGCCTAAACTATTCTACTTTACATATAAATATTTGCATATTATCTTAATCGCTATTTGTTACCGCTTTCCTTAAATCGATTCCGCTCATATTTCCTTCCTTACTTAAAAACCACACTATCACACACAACACGTGAGGTGTGCTTTGTGCACCCGCAAATTTCTTTCAAATACCCAAATTTAAGAGAATTGGCATTTTGCGCTGAGTCGACTGGCTGTTCGACTACACAGAGCCTTCTCTCACCGAGCGTCCGCCGAACTTCAAGGCCTAGAAAGCCAAATATTAGAAACTTAGGATAGAGCTAAACCACCCTTCATTTTAGTCATGCATGATATATCCTAGTTGGGTCGATCCTGGTATCGCTCCACAATTAAGAAATCCATCAAACTTGTCGGGCGGTTTCACAACCCAACGACCAACAACATATTACGTGAAGCGTGATAATGATAAGACAAATTCAAGCTTAATCATGACATGCCAAAATTGGAAAAAGTGCACTGCCATTTGGTCAACATTTCCAAACATCGTAGCTTTAACTCATTGGACCCATTTAACATAATCTCGCATATTTGGCGCTTAGGCCTACCGCATAAAAGAGGTCTCAAACACGCTAGACGCGCATCGATATCTATATAGTCCGCCGCTATTGTAATGTTTGTTACTTTCACCATGTGCACTTTAGTACAAAGATTTTGCTACTTCAACTTCAGGCATTCGCTTAGCATTAATTTCAAGTTATACTAGCTGTTTTCTCGAGGTCGCTATTCGTTGTGTTATCAGTGTGATACGCGCAAAGCCCATATCCCAAATAACAATTTTCAAAATTTCATCATAGATCTAACTACGCAGACTGATTCCCATGGCGGATACGAGGCGCCATTTCGCCTCTGGTCCCGCTTTTAGAAAATCCTAATTTTCCATCTCTAAGAATCTCTTTATTCTCCGTCACCGCGAACTACGTGACTGATTCCTACGGATACGAGGTGGTCATATCATCGCCTCGATCCCACCTTTGGAAATCCCATTCTCCTCTTTCAGAGGAACTACAGTCGACTGGTTCCTTTGGAAAATACGGGATGCCATGTCGGCTGTCCCATATTTCAAGATAATCTACGAACCTAACTTCAATCGGGGCTATGCCCTCGACTACGATTCACTTGATCTCTATGGCAGATACGTAGTGGCCACATCTGACTCACCCAACTCTTTCTAAAATCTTTTCCCTTACTCTACCTACATAAAGCACACTCCATCCAATCTCCGTGATAGATTGTTCTGCATTCCATATCAAATTCGGTCCGCCCATTTGGCATCCGCTTATGCCAAAACCGGGCTTCTTTCAAAAGCTACACCGCAAGAAGAGGTTGTCGCACTAAAGAGCATATTATCGACTACGCCTCGTAGTCAAATACTTAAAACCGCATAATGGTTACAAGTCCAAACAGATCGGCAAAAGCTA
Organism: Przewalskia tangutica; assembly: GCA_029844215.1. Taxonomy (NCBI): domain Eukaryota; kingdom Viridiplantae; phylum Streptophyta; class Magnoliopsida; order Solanales; family Solanaceae; genus Przewalskia; species Przewalskia tangutica. The sequence continues at coordinate 12,753 of JAQGDG010000468.1, read as the reverse complement.
CAAAGTCCGCGACAAATCAAAGAAATTTCTTCAAAACTAACAAATTTTCTTGAGTATAGATAATGTGGGTTGGAAAGTTGGCAATGTCAAGGGAATTTTCGTGATAGCAAATTCTACCACAGGCCACATTCTTAACCTCATTCATTCATTTTTGCATATCTATATATCCCTGCACTAATTATTTCATCTATCTTTGATTTTGTAGGAAGTTTCGCATAGCAACTCGGCTCACAGGGCCACATTCTTATCCCCATTCATTCATTTTTGCATATTTATATATATATATATATATATCCCTGCACTAATTATTTCACCTATCTTTGATTTTGTAGGAAGTTTCACATAGCAAATTTCACCAAAGCCACAATCGCACGCGCCTATCAAGGCGCCATTCGCTCACAGGGCCACTCTCATCCTCATTTCTCAATCACTTTAATTCTAATTATTTTATTCGATTTATATTCTGCAGGTAATTTCATCATAGTAGTCTGGTCCACCGGGTCGAAATCATCTTATTATGTCTATCAACGACATCTTATTATTATGGCCGCACAACGATGTTAGCTCAATTACGCCTATCAGCGACGCTTCTCTTATTACGTCTATTCAACGACGTTCATGTATTACGCCCACACAACGACGCCCTCCTATTACGCTTATCACGACGCCTCTTATTACGCCTATTCAACGACGCTCATGTATTACGCCCACACAACGACGCCGCCCTATTATGGCTATCAATGACGCCCTTATTACGCCTATTCAACGACGCTCATCTTATTACGCCCACACAACGACGCCCTCTTATTACATCTATTCAACGATGTTCATGTATTACGCCCACACAATGACGCCCTCCTATTACGCTATCAACGACGCCCTTATTACGTATATTCAACGACGCTCATCTTATTACGCCCACACAATGACGCCCTCTTATTACGCCAATCAACGACGCTTTCTTATTATGGCCGCACAACGACGTTAGCTCAATTGAAACTATCGACGCTATCTTATTACGCCTATTAAACGACGCTCATGTATTACGCCTACACAATGACGCCCTCCTATTACGCTATCAATGACGCCCTTTATTACGACGCTCATCTTATTACGCCCGCACAACCACGCCCTTCTATTACGCCTATCGCAACGCCTCTTATTACGCCTATTCAATTATATTCATCTTATTACGCCCACACAATGATGTTCTCTTATTACGCCTATCAACGACGCTTTCTTATTATGGTCGCACAACGACGTTAACTCAATTACGCCTATCGATACTTTTTTATTACGCCTATTCAACGACGCTCATCTTATTACGACCACGCAACTGTCATTCTATTACGCTTATTAATAATGTCCTCTTATATGCAATAACGATATCTATATAACATCTATGCAATGACGCTTTTACATTACGCCGAGCACCGACGCCATCCGCATCAATGATCGAGCACTGCATCTAAATCAACGACGTTATTTAAGTCAACGCCGAGCACCGACGCTATTCGTGATCAATGCCTAAGCACCGTATCTAAATCACGCCGAGCACCAACGCTATTCGTGATCAATGTTCGAGCACCGGCATCATCTAAATCACGCCAACACCGACGCCATTCGTGATCAATGTTCGAGCACCAGATCATTTAAATCACGCTCGAAAGCACCGGCCATTCAGATCAATACTGAGTATCAACATCATCTAAATTACGCACGAGCACCGACGTTATTCAAGTCAACGCCGAGCACCGATTTCATTCGTGATCAATGTTCGAGCACCAGATTATCTAAATCACGCCGAGCATCGGCTAATTCAGATCAATGCTTGGCACCGACATTATCTAAATTACGCCGAGCACCGGTTATTCGTCAATGTTCGAGCACCGACATCATCTAAATTACGCCGAGCACCGATAAAGATGGTTAACGCTCGAGCACCGGCTATTCGTGATTAATGTTCGAGCACCGCATCATCTAAATTACGCTCAGCACTCGCGTTATTTAAGTCAAAGCCTGGCACCGATATCATTCGTGACATCACGTTCGAGTATCGATATCATTCGCGATCAATGCTCGAGCACCGACATCATTCGCATCAATGTTCGAAAGCACCGACATCATCTAAGTCAATGCCGAGCACCATTATATGCACAACGCCGAGCACCGGCCATATGCATTACGCCCGAGCACCGACGCTATTCACGCCGCATCTGGCGTGCGACATCATTCATGTCATGAAAGCCGTGATTTTTATATATGCCGATTTGTTATTTACACGCTAACTTTTGTCTTAGTCTTAGCGCAGTAGAGCTAAACTAGCATCGCCAACACAATGACGACCTCAACATCCCGATCATGCATCTCAACATCCGCAACTACGACACCTTCACCACATTATGTCTACACAATACGATATTCCTACTCACATGATCACATTTCATATTCATGTTTTATCATTTTTTTGTCTTAACAGCTTATACACTAATTTTTTAAGCTTCATCCTCGCAGAGCAGGAGCACAACGTGGAACTATCTCATACGGCGAACCTGCATAATTTGTACCGAACGCCGATCCGCTTCTCTCCAAAGATCCCACAAAACCAATGGCCCTAGTCATCATAATTGAGATCGATGAAAATTTTCACAAGGCGCCATCCTGCCTTTAATTTTGGCATCACGTAACCCATGTTGTCATCATAATTCACATCGAGACAAAATTTTAAATTGCTCACCGCTTTAATTTTCTAGCATCACAGAATCCAGTGTCATCATAATTCAACACTGAGACAAATGTTAAATCTGCTTCTGCCCTGACTTCAGTTTTCTAGCGCTACAGAACCCAGTGTCATCATAATTTGACACTGGGATAAATTTTGAATCCACATTAGTCTTGCTTTTAATTTTCCAAAAATAGCAACAAGCCAGTGTCATCATAATCCGACACTGGAACAAAATTCTAATTTTTATGGCATTACAAAGAACCAAAGGTCATCATAATTCGACATCAGAATAAAATTTTGAATCCGCGCCCGCACCATCGTTGATTTTCTAGCATCACAGCAACCAGTGTCACCATAATTCGATACTGGGACAAATTTTTAAATCTGCGTTTAATTTTCTAGTATCACGACAACCCAGTGTTATCATAATTCGAGTCATTCGACACTGGAATAAATTTTAAATTCAGCGTCAGCCCTCTTTAATTTTCTAGCAGCGCAACAACCCAGTGTCATCATAATTCAACACTGGGCAATCTTGAATATTTATCGGCTTGACTTTCATTTTTTCTTAAAGATCCTTTGCTCGTGATTCTCGATCTTTGACGAGTAAGACAAAATTGGCTACAAGTCAACGATTTGTCCAAAACTCTTTCATCGTTTTCACAAAGAGGACAAGTCGCTGACACCTAATTTTGTCCCATCTTTACGACATTTCATTCAGATCGCCATTTTATCTTTAATTCATTCATTATACTTAAGTCATGAAAATTCTCAAAATAAGCAATTTTAATTTTTTTACTAAATACGACATAATTTTAAAAGATTGGGCACTACGCTTATAATTATAATATAAGCAAAATAATTTTAATATTCGACATTATGTTGATAATTGATTTTCTCTACGATTCTCATCAATTATCAAATTAATCATTTTCACACGATTATTATAATTTACTTAAATTATATATATATATATATATATATATATATATATATATATAGTAAATCAATCACACCATATTTTACGTATGTGTGCATTTTAGAAATTAATTAGGAACAAAGAAGCATATTTTAATTAATTAAGAAAATTGGATTAACTACCCATTAATACCATAATCTTCTAATTAATCATCAATTTTTTAGAATCTCATTCTATTTACCACATTTAAAACAATATACTTAATTTCTACCCATAAATTAACCCAACTCCCATTTATTTTAATTCCCTCAAGCCCAAACACTCCCCATTTCTTTAACTAAAATTTCAACGCCCTCAAGGACCCTTTACCCACCGATCTCCCAAAACTCGCACTCCACCTGACTTCGCCGCTCTTCCCTTTACCCACCTGGACGAACGCCACCACCCTGCCACCCATCATCTCTCATCACCCATCATCCACTTTTCTCTTTTGAGCCCAATGCACTTTTAAACCGTTATAACCACTGAATCTCTTCGATTCAGTTGGTAAAATACCAAATCTTTTCCGTTCAAGATTCCACCCAAAGGAACTATCCGTGCATTGACAACAACAACCCCATTCCTTCAAATCCATCTGAAAATGTGGGATTCTGACCCATATTTCAGACCTCGCTTGTCTAAATCAAAAATACTTTCCTTTCGCTTGAATTTGAATTTCAAACTAAACCCTCAACCGTGACTATAAATACAGCTCGAGTTTGTGTTTAGGAGATGACTTTTTTCGCCTTCAAAACCAAGAACAAAAAGAACACTTAAGAAGAGAAGCTCTGAACAGTCCCCAAGATCCTATTTTTCTACTCCCACTACTAGCTCAATCAAAACCACAAAATATTTTCTCAAACATTCATTTTATCGCATAGTATAAAACATCTCCGAGCGGATTCAACGAGTCGAGACGACGCATCGGTTCGCTGCCCGGAGAAGGTAAATTCGACTTTCTCTCCTTCATTATGTGTTAATGATGTTTGTGTCGCCATGTTTTATTTAGTTCATTCATATTATTGTATTCATTGATGCATAAAAGTGATGTCGACTATTGTTTAATTGTTTGTTAACCTATCCATTTGATCATAATACACAAATATGTCAGGTCGTTTATATTCAAAGATCACGCGATCGTACACTATTTTTGTACTTGCTCGCAAAGTCCATGACATAAGTGTTGGTATAACATCACACGACCGACTTCAAGCTCGCGATCGTGCCCTACCTGGCACCCTTTCGTATACATCGAGAATAACAAATGAACATACACAACTCCTCAAATAAAAATCATACTTAGACAAGAGACATCAATCAAAGCCGATAAGACCGCCTTTTGCAACATATACATAATACAAAATTAAAATAAGACATCTCTGTTTACAAACCCAATCCACAAATGTAACTACTGCACTTAAAAATAATCAACTTCATGACAGGCCCCGCCATACCCCGAATGTACAACAACCGATAATACTGTGGATAAGCCTCAAATAGCGAGCTTCATCACCAACAAAGGATCCTAAGAGCGAGGATCAAAGAACTCAGACTCACTACCGCATGTAACGCAGTTCCCAAGGAGGTCAAGATAACATGTACCAAATATGTGAAACTAAAAGATCAGAGTGAAATCATAAGTCTAAAATAAAATCGAGACATGTATGATAACTCATATAACAAGACAATCGTGCCTTACTAACAATGAGAGTAAACAAGAGTATACTTTATCGCATAAAAATAGGAGGCTCGTGATCAAAGGGCCACCCGCCGCAAAGATCTTTAAGCAATCCTACTCCCGGGACTATTTCACCCGCAAGGGTCGATGGACCCGCATGCAGGTATTCTCAGATGATCAGATCCGCCGCATAGTCGTGGTAGACCGCATGAGGTATTCCTCGTGATAGATCGTCCGCCCGCATGGGACTATTTCACCCGCATAAGCCCTTTCGCCCTTACACACGAGGTATTCTCGCATCACGCGGTAGCAAATCTAAGGAAAATGCAAATGCCACAAACCCGGGGAATGACCCCGTAATGCACAATATATCATTAGCACAAACGGTTATCATACATAACATAAGCACTACCGACTTATCATACATAACATAAGCACCACCGGCTTATCATACATTACATAAGCAAGTTAAGAAATCCCCCTAACTTCTTATTAGTCTTATTCATATACACTCTCATTTTAGTTTACTTAAGGCACTAACATGTCATTATAAAATCCGGGAATTTAACACAAAGTACTACGTACTTCTATTCTTTTAAAAAGACTTTTTTTCATATAAAACTTCCAAGATACTAATAACCGTAGTATCAAGTCATAACTACTCTCAAGACAAGTCACAATACCTTTTAGAAATACATTTATAGGCTTCTAAATCAAGTGACTTCTTTCTTTTAAAACTTTAAGCAATTGATGCCTTTAAATCGATTTGCCTTTCATTATTTCAAGTCATTTATCATACTTAAAGTACTTAGAGTAAACCACTCTTTTTAACTTTCCATAAAGCTATTATAACCCACTTCCCATAAAGCCGTTATACTAGCTTTATACTTTAGACAAATACATTCTTCCTTATATCCAAGGGACTTATACTTTTAAAACGAAACAAGTATCATATACTTTTAAAATACTTCAAGTCCCTTAACTTTAGTAATCAAGTTTCTTAACTTTTAGAAACTAAGATATCCTTATTATTTTTAAACGCTTAGTTAATTCCTTAACTCAACCAACTTGGGCATTCTAAAATAAGCCAAAGATATCAAATGAACTAAATTGGCAAAACCTCGTGACGCTCACCGATCATATATTTACAACTATTCACGCCAAGAGATAGTAAAGTTCCACATACCTCTTCTGGCTCAATCAACTTGCTAAGTCCAATATGTCAGACGAGTATGTCAACCTATAATGACCATAATACGCCTATTAACTTCTTACTTCAAACGCATTATTCCAAGTGCAAAGTCACTAAATTCTACTTAAAATCTGACAAAGACTTCCTTTGTTTCTACATACTTTGCCACCTTTTCAAGGCCGAATTCAATAACCAAACACGCCTACATTTAAGGCTCAACAATGTAGTTAACTATAGATTACACGCCACAATACGATAAAATTCCGCTTCACAATTTATATCAAACAAGTCCAAAATACAATGTCCATTCGCAAAATAGTGACAACAATACAAATTGCTTCCAATCCCTTTTCAATCCAAGTGGTTTAATATAACATGTTATCTAGCCGCAATCGATTATAACTACTACAATCCTCAAGTAGGTAAACATGCGACGATTCTAATTATCGACCAAATTGTATTTCAATTTCAAATGGCTCAACATGTCATTTTTGGTTTTTAGCTTCTAAATCTCCATAACACTTACCAATCTTCATAACACATATCACATGACCATTTCTAACTTATCATAACATGGAATCTTCAATTACAAAAGTAAGACGAAGATTATTACCACATTTAGCCCAAATATGATCCAAGATTACAAGTCGATCCTTAGCAACTTTAGCTCCTCTTTTCGACGTTCCAATCCACTCCAAGCAACCCTTAGAAGCTTATGAAGAACTCCACTTCAAGTTCCAACTTCAAAGTTGAAGAACTCCTTAGGTTTTCGCTGCACTAATACGAAAAACACCACTTTTCCCAGATCTTCTATCGAGATACACTTACAATAATTCTTAGGTACCTTGGTTTAAAGTGATGGAGCTTATCGACAACAAACAAAAATTTTCTCTCCTAATGGATGCTAAAGCCGAGAGCCTCTCAAAGGTTTCTCTAGATTCTTGAAAAAAATTCTAAGTATGGAGACTAGTAGTGTATATAAATAAAACAAGGGCTAGGATCCATCCAAATGGAAGGTCAAGATGTGGTCAATAATCTCAAGCTATTGACCTTTTGACTTAGTCAACATTATCAAGCCAAAGTCTTTGCAAGACTTGATCATCTTAAATATGGTCAAATGACCATTTTAGCCATGTCCAATTCGCCCAAGACCACTAAGGGGTGACACGCTGCCGCCTCCCGCTGCCGCAATACTTCGCTCGACATTTCTTAATTCCGATAAATTTTTACTCGCTTGGCCTGAGGCGAAATGTCAAACGTCACACCGAGACTCACCGTGTCCCTAATACCTTCGAAAACCTCCTGCCACCAGAATCGAACTCATCTGTCTGACATCATAAATGTAGGCATCCCGTGAAGTCTCACAATCTCCCTGCTTATATAAGCTAGCATAATCCTCAGCCGAGTAAGTGGTCCTAACCTAAGAACACGGTTGGTTTCACCAAATTATTTACTACGACCCTGTGAGTCGCACTTCCTCCGAGCACGGCGCCACCGTAATAAGATCCATTAAATTACCTCTCAAATCTAAGTCGATTTCAATCGTCAGATAGCCCACTGCCTCGTGCCCAACTGACTCGCTACCACCCGACATTTAAGCAACAACTCGCACGCCCCTCTTCGCACTCATCTTACCAATACATACATCCGAGGTCACGCACACAACTTAGTCGACTCCAACAATTAGAGCAGTACCGCAGGCCTCCCTAAAACCCGCTGACTAGTCCCGCAACACCGGCACACACACCTATCTCTTATATCACAAAGACCCATCCCATACCAAATGTGCTCTTCCTTCTCTGAGAGACGATCTCGATACCATATCATAACCGGATCCTCATATCGCCGCTTCTTTACCTCCTCAACGACTAAGACTCCTAACCTCTCTGATCTAAACTTCATTAACCTTGAAACAAATAATCGAACTCCCACCAGAAATATGAATCTCACGACCACGCGACTCACGCCCGCTTATCCGCCGTCTATCCGCATACCCATAGATCCACGATTAAGAGTATTCAGAATCGCTCTCGCCGTGGTATAGGATATCGTGATCACACCTGAGTAACTCTAACCACCGCCTCTCGCTGCAAATTCAACCGCCACCAAGATATACTGAGGCTCTCGTGGTCCGTGCATAAATATCCACACGGTTTATATATGTCATGCCTCCAAATCTTCAAGGCATGATTAATCGCCAACTTCTAAGTCGGAGTGACGTAATTTCTTCACGCCTCCCGTAATCGCCGAATCATAGCTCAAACCTTATCGTGTCGCACAAGACACAACCTAGCCTAACACCCTAAGTGTCGCTGATAGTAACCTAACCTCTAGTCTCTTCGTGAGGGGTTAGAACTATAGTCGTGGTCAACTTATCTTCCAATAACTGAGGCCTTTCTCATACTTATGTAAATATTCTGTGATCCTTAATCTCAATTATGGTTCTGCTTTCCTTTCTCTCGTGGCAACCAAACTTGGTCACTAAACTTAGACTTGATCTGCTTTCATTTCTACGCAAGACTTCATCACAATCACAATTAGTATTTCCTGTCACGCAAGAAGAACTGATCATTCTCTCCCACCAGAGCTTATAGTCGTGTGTTCAACCTCAATTCATGGTATTACTCTACTCCAATGACTTGTCAAGATTTCTTATCGCTCGAGTGTCACTGCCTTTCCTTTATAATTCATTTCGTTGTCCGTCCCTTACCCCCGTATCTCCTTACTATCTTCTCGCCAAGATGTATGGTACCACCTTTCTCGAGGTGTTCTTACCGCCCATTATTTACTAACGGTCTTTACACTAGTCCGGGTAATCATATCTCGCAACCTACATAACCATAGTCGTATTCCCTTTATCATTCTCGGTCATAACCCTACCTTACGCTTATTATTAGCAAAAGTATTTCTATCTTGATCCATAATCAGACAGCCATACACGCAGCATTTCACCGCATTTTTATCTTTTACGACACTTCCCGACCATTTCATAACGCTGCTCTAATTACCTCCCAACACAATACTTTTTCCCACATACCAAGACCTTACTGGCCTCATATCCTTCAGGCTCAACAACACGGGTACACATAACCCCATAATACGTGAAATTGTCCTTACGTGGGAGAGAACTTATCTCCATTAAATAAACTTCTTTCCTTGAGTCACAACCCTAATCACAAAAATGGTCCTCCTCGTGTCCCTGCAAATATCTAATCATCACGCACCGCCTAAAATCGTGGCAGATTTTCAAACCTACCAAAGACGTCTTCAAGCTCCGTAGGCAAAGACTCGCATTTATCTTATTCTTACTTATGCCGCTATCCCGAACTTATCCAAGGTCGTGGGCCCCGACCGCCACACCAAACCAACTCCAAGTACATCCAAGGGCACTTAGCATAAACTCCTTCAAATTCAGAGTATTTCTTACTCACATTAATTCTCCACCGAACAAGTCACATGCACTTATTAAAATCAACAATGTCAAAGAAGCGAAGGATAATTCACCGTTACCACCACTTCTTCCTTTTCACTCGATAACCTGGGCTATCGGAACCACCAAACAATCTTCTGAGTCCACGCTGGCATAATACAGGCCAACTAGCCGCACTCATATGACCTCAATGTCCACTACAATACCGCTCATGAGGTCTCTAGTGGTCCAACGACCGTATCGTTACCGCAACTATTAACTACCCACTAGCCTACCACCCAACACTCACGCGATAAATACCTCAAGCGTCCTCGCTGATTCGTGCTCCATTTCTTTACACTTGGTTGCTCTCTTTTCTAATCGGGTCGCATTCTTCCTGCATTTCCAAACATATTCTAGCGCACGACATAGCCTTCATATCGACTCCGCCTCCAATGAGTTACTATTCTAAACAACATAAGGCCATTTCCCGCTCTCTCTCAACCTCGAAACCCGGAACGCTGGCCCACAAACCCGCAAAAATAATTAACTAAACTCGCCTTGCACCTAAGTGACTGGCCACGAGCTGACTACTACCAATTGATCCCATTCCATTTCAAGCTACGGGCTTGCCCTTAATGTGTTCTCAACCCGACGGCTACACAGACTTAACTCTACCCTTGGTCCGACTTAACTTTACTACCCGGTATGCCTTATATACCTAAGGTCCTCGTGAGTTATCACATTCTTAGGCTCGCACCTACGCCCACGCCCTACCTTATCGGGCCCTCAGAACGGGTACAAAAACTTCTCGTAATACTAATCAGGCTTGCCTTGACCACAACAACCATGTGCGCTACTCCATAATGGATCTCATCCGTATCATTTTCTAATAATAATACCACGAGCTCAATCTATTAACATAGTCTTCCATTAATTCCTCTTAATAATAACTTCTTAAGCGGTCTATTTTCTCGCATAACTCATCATCTCCTAATTATCTCAAATTAGCACGTGAAACTCATCGGTGAGTCCATTAACCGCCTTACCTACCTTCCCGGATTTATTTAGTCCTTACCAAGTCCCGTAACCTAAAACCATTCTAGGCAACACGTCCGACTTCATACATAAACTGTGATATCGATGTCACAATACCAACTATACTACAAACATTACCTACCTGGATACGCAATCCACATCATCTTTCCCGGTCATCGCCTTTCTCGTGAAATGCAAACAACATAACTTCATAGTGAGAGACGCACCCTAACCACACAGCCTATATCGCACGATCTCAGAGTGAAATAATGGAAACTAATCCTAAATGTCCCGCACCTCCTGATTATAGAAAGGTGCTACAAACACATCGATAATCAAGACTCTACTAGACACCTGTCCAGTAGACACTTTCCGAGGACTAACCGCTTCGATACCACTTTTGTCACGACCTTTCGACTTCCGGCCTGGGCCATCGTGCCCTACCGACACCCTTTCTGCATACATTTGCAGAATAAATGAACATACACAACTTCAAATAAAATCATACTTAGACAAAGAGAGACATCAACCGACACAAGCCGATAAGTGCCGCTTCAGTAAATATATACATAATACAAATTAAAACAAGACATCTCTGTTTACAAACCCAATCCACAACGTGACTACGCACTCTAATAATAACAACTTCATGACAGTGGCTCCCGCCATACCTCGAATGTACAACAACCGACAATATCAGGATAAGTTCTCTCGAATAAATGAGCCTTATCACCAATAAAGGATCCTAAGAGTGAGGATCAACAACTCAGATTTCACCATGTATGAACGCAGCCCTCAAGGTCGCACAACACGTACTCAAATATGTGAAATCGAAAAGATCAGTAGTTGGAAATCATAAGTCTAAAATAAACCGAGACATGTATGATAACTCATATAATAAAGATAATCGCGCCTTACTAACACAATGCAGAGTAAATAAGAGTATACTTTATCGATAAAAATAGAGGCTCATGATCAAAGCATGGCCACCCGCCCGCAGATCTTTTGCCAATCCTACTCCCGACTATTTCACCCGCAAGGGTCGATGGACTCCGCACGAGGTATTTCTCGTATAGATCGTATCCTCCCGTGCAGGTCGTGGTATACCCGCACGAGGTATTCTCGTGATAGATCGGGTCCGCCCGCAGACGTGGACTATTTCACCCGCATAAGCCCTTTCGGACCGCACGTGCAGGTATTCCTCGTGATCACGGGTAGCAAATCCACTCAATATGCAAATGCCACAAACCCGAGGAACGACTTCTGCACGAATGCACAATATATCACTAGCAATAAACTGGCTATTTATCATATAACATACACTACCTTACTTTTATCATACATAACATAAGCACCACCGCTTTATCATACATTACATATTAAGCAAGTTAAGAAATCTTCTAACTTCTTATTACAAATGATTCATATACACCTCATTTTAGTTTACTTAAGGCACTAACATGTCATTATAAAATCTCCGAATTTAACACAAAGTACTAATGCATTTATTCTTTAAAAGACTTTTTCATATAAAACTTCCAAGATACTAATAACCGTAGTATGTTTGGCAAGTCATAACTACTCAAGCATAAGTCACAATACCTTTTAGAAATACATTTATAGGCTTCAAATCATTGACTTCTTTCTTTAAAACTTTACAAATTGGATGCCTTTAAAATCGATTTGTCTTTCATTATTTCAAGTCATTTATCATACTTAAAAGCACTTTCTGGTGAGTAAACCATTCTTTTAA